>JAPDHQ010005998.1:0-11286 GCA_026184515.1 Peronosclerospora sorghi | reverse complement strand
TGTGGAGAAGCGTGCCCAAAATTTGGCACACTTCTGGTCAAGTTTCGTCAAGGCATTTGGTCTAATTTCGGATTGGTTTAAACAAGGGGGGCTTTTCAGCCTATCAGACTCAAGAAGTGTCAAGAACGCAAGTTTTGGTGAGTCACCCGACTTTGGGTATTTTACATATTTTTGTGGGGGTACATTTAGGGACTGTAGGGTAGTAGTATTTTAGTTGTGGTTTTACCTTTTAGGACAGAGGTTATACCTTTAAGTAAGGAAATCTTTTAGATTTCGGATAAGTGGCTGAAACCTCTTCTGGTCTTGGTTCACTCCACAGCTAGGGGTCGCCGTTCTTCTCTTTTCGTACACTAGTCGCCTCCGCCCTCCGCGGAGTGTTTGGGGGAAGAGGGTGGAATTATCCCTTCTCGATCATTATACCCGGTCTGGACGCGCCGCACGCGCACTTTGGCCCACCGGAAGTCCCTTGACGGGAGTACGATTTGGCGATCTCAACACCTCAACTCAAGTACGTTTGGAACGTGCTATTCACTGGATTGGTCTTGGCGTGGAGATATCGTTTGTGGAGTTTCACGAGCATATTGGGTCTTTACGCGGACATATTGGCTTGTTTTAATATTGGTTGGAAACTAGACCGGTTTTGGTCTTATTTCGTATTGGTCAGGGGCTAGACCGGAACGGTCGGTCTACCCTCTATTATTTCGTATTGGTCAGGTCTTGATCGTTTGGACGATCGACCTATTAGAAGTTATCTCTTGGAAGTGTTTTTAGTCTGTTTGTGTCTGGGGTGAAGAGTTACTCCCCAGAGATACCTACCCAGATCGGTCTTCTATATTCAAGACCGCTTCGATCCAATCTGCGATCCCGATCCACCGAGTGTGTAACTAGCCCATTCCATCGGGTACACAAGGTGAGATGGACACTAAACAATCGGACCAAGTGGGTTCTGATGACGATCGGTCGTCTGCTTGCAGCGGACGATCGGACCAGATCTCGAGTGGTGGTCCGCGGTGTACCCCCTCCGAAAGTTGGAAGGCTGGGCGCGATGGTGGTAGTCAGGTTATCGATGCTAATGTTTTCGATTTCGAACTTGACTCCACCACAATGGTGCGCGTGCCCGGATCACTTGGTGATCGTGGATATCACCGTGCTGATATTCCATCAAAAATTGGATTCGAAGATTTGAATGATTTGAATATGGAGTCGTTCTGGAGAGGACGTAAGGAAAGGCTATCGCCTTACGTTCTCGTTGTTGATAAAGATTGCGATGTCCGATATGGCCTGGCGGAGGACCAGATCGGGATTAATAAGTTTTTTCCTCCCCAAAAGGCTCCCACCGGAGCCCATCGGGACTATAGCAGGTCTTGCTATAGTTCCGGAATGGATCAGGACTCTTGGTCCTGATCCTATGTGTATGAATGAAAAAATTGATGGAAAACTAAAAGATGAAAATTACTTGGAGGCTGACTGGAGCGATCCGATATACCTTCCTAAAGTCCCCAAGGTACCCAAGGTGCCCAGAAAAGGGCTGGGAATGCCACCCGACGAAGACGACTTCGAAGAAAAGTCGAAGGTCGGGGATGAGGCTATCACCGAACAAGACCTGGACAAGATGTATTATGTTTTTGAATTGAAGCGATTTGTTCGCCAAAAACAGATCTTTCGGGTGTTGGACCTCCATATCCCCGACCGTCTTCTCGGTCCCACTACCGATCCGATCCAGAGTGATCGACCATTACTGCTCGTCAAGAATTTGGTGGCGATGTTGGCGGAGGTTGGCATTAAAATGCAGAACCCCGCCGGTGTCAATAAATTGTTTGAATTTGATGCTTGGAGACTGGAGGCGTCGATGTCGGACCTCCACGACCGTTTGGTGCCACTGGTGGGGGCGGTTCGCCGCCCAACTCCCACCACGGCAATGAAGGCCGCCGAAGCCTCCACAGAGCTTGTTGACATTGTTTCCGATGATGAATCAATCTACCAGTCTCCACCGGCTTCTAACAGCTCATCAGATCTGGAGACCGGTGTCGAGCGGATGACCATGGGGGTGGACCATGCCCGGTCTGAACAAAAAAAGGGACATACGGCAGCAAGGGGCTGTTTGCCAGTCGGGGCTCCAGCAAGCCCCACAGGCCTTAGTTCCGCAAAAGGAGGGTATCAACACGTTTCCCATGACGCCAGCCAACGGCCAAGCCATGTTTGAGACGATGATGCAACGTTTCATGGAAGAACGGGTTAGACCACCTATGCGCTCACATGTCCAAGACCGGTCTACCTGTCAAGGTTTCAATGTTTGCAAAGATGTGGATATGGAATCGGTAACATCTATGGATAAGCCTATTAGAAGTGATAAACCAACCGTCAAGGGAATGCGCAAGCCGCAACCGGCAAGACCGCGTAGACCAAGCAAGACAAGTGACTGTGATATGGAGTCGGTCGGAGGTCTTGACGACCATGGTGGGTCAGATGGTACAGGCGCAGGCAAGGTGCGCAAGGCTAACCTAGCCTCCACTACTGCCTACGACTTTGGATCTGCTGCGATTCCGCGCATCCGTATGGCCGCGACGACCGACCTCAAGGACTTCACTGGCAAGGATGCTGATGAAGACCAGGCCCGGTCTTGGTTCGGTCAGGTCAAGTCTGCGTTCCTGCGAGACCAGACCCCGAAAAGTGAAAAGTGTCTGATCTTTAGGGATTTGTTGAAAGGACCGGCTTCCAACTGGATCCAACAGTTAGGTCGGGATGCCCGGTCTGACTGGGACCAGCTATGTGCATAGTTTGAAGGGCAATATTGTAACTACGGATTTTCGAGTGCCCGCAAGTATCACCATATGCAGAAGCGGAGCGACGAGACACCGATCGAGTATTTGCATCGGTTGAACGTGGCTGCACTTCGTGCCGGCATAACAATTAAAGAGAATAACCCGCCGAACGGTGCTGCTCTGGAACATGTGGGTCACTACATTAGTACCCTGGACGATCAAGAACTGGCGGACCAGCTTACTCTGCTGCGTCTTAGGGACGCGGGTGAAGTAGAACAGACTCTACGGACGCGACAGCAGTCGCGTAGCATGAGGGCAAAGAGTGCTGGTGGATCAGGACGCTACCTATCCAAGACCCAGACCCAGACCGATCCGGTCAAGAGACCCTGGACCAGACCGACCCGAGCGGTCAAGGAGATCGTAGCCGAAGACAGCACGGGATCGGAAGGAGATAGTGGCAGTCAATCCAGCCAGGAGTCATCGGATGAAAACCAGTATCGTTACGTCTATGTTGCGGGACCTGCCCCGAAGACCAGGTCAAAGTCCGACCAGGTAGACCGGAAGGGAAGGAACGAAAGCAAGTCCGATCCGGACCGACCTCTTCGGAAGTGCTCCCACTGTGGGTCGAGCAAACATGATGGTCCAATCTGCTGGAAGAAGATGGTGTGCAAGAAGTGCGACAGACGCGGCCACCCGACTAACCACTGCCTCTTCGTATGCAAGTCATGTGGAGAGATCCACGAGGCCGGCCACTGCAAGATTGAAGAATTTTTAACATGATACGCAAGTGGTACGTGCCGGACAAGCACGCGGGGATGCTGCCGCCGGACGCGGAAAAGATGTTAAACTAGAACGCTCGCCAGGTTGGAATCTGGATCGAGCCGAGCGTTCTACGGTTCACATCTATGCATATGTCGGCAAGGAGGATAAGACCGACAATACACGTTCTATTCCAAATTGCGTCGACAGAGACCATCCGGTCTACAGTCTGAAGACCGATGAGTACTACCGGACCAAGGTGGTTATGCAGTTGGACTTGCTGCCTGGAGAATCCCGCGGATACTGGAAGTATCACGCGCCTGATAAATGGTTCAAGCAGTCGAAATCCTGTGGCAAGATTAACAACCAGAAGGCGACGATGTTGTTCGACTCTGGAGCTGAAGTCTCGACAATCGACTCCGCCTTTGCTCGTAAGGTCGGATGTCGTATAGACGATACCCAGAGACAAGAATGAGTCGGGATCGGTGAAAACTCTTATATGACCGAAGGAAGAACGCGTGTGAAAATTACTTTGTCGGGATCGCTGGTCTACTTTTTTAGCGCATGGGTTGGCAAGTTGGATGGTCAAGACGCTTTACTAGGTATGGATTTCATGGTCCCAGCTGGTATTCGCCTAGACCTGTCACATGGAGTGCTTACACTCCCGGATGAGGTCCAGGTCCAGTTGGCTGGTCGAAGACCTCTGTATGGTTCGTATACCGATCTGGTCCGGTGGGACCAAGACCTCACTATCCCAGTTGGTCGGTCTGCCGATACCCCGGTTGAGAAAGGTTTTCGTTCGAGGAAGTTATGGTTGACCAGGGGCGATCGGTGGGTCCCGACCTTCGTAAAGAGTGCTGGTCGACGTGATTTTGTCCGTGATACCAATATCGGTGACAAGCCGCTGACACTGGACAATAACACTTGTCGGCATGTGGTTAGCAGAAGGGAAGGTACCAAGGAATATGGGGTTCGTCTCGATTGGATCGAGGCGGTATGTCGAGTGGCAAAACCTGGCGTACCAATCGACCACCGATCTTATCAGCGATGATGGGTCGGTGGAAGAGGATACCTCACCTTTAGTGGAAAGAACAATTTATGTCACCCCAAAAAAGATGTTGGTCCGAAGAAAGGCGCCGCAGTCACCAGGAACGGTGGACCATCAAGTAGACGAGCCAAGGTTAGTCAACGTGGTGTCAGCACAAGACCAGGCGACAGCGGAGCAAGAAACAGAAGAAGGGGAACATGAAATGGCTAGGTCGGACCATGACGGTATTCCTAATCAGACCGATATCAGTGAAGGACAGCCCGTCGATCAAGACCAGGGGCGCTCAGCCGGTCCAGATGGTCTAGGTGATATCTCCCCAGAAGATGAACAAGTCTGTATACATGAAGGCGGGTAACAGTACATTCAGGAGCTGGAAAGCCAAATGGCAGTCCTCCCTGAAGTGTCTGCCGACTCTCCCGAAGTTACAATGGATGGTTTACAAGTGGGTGATCAAGACCTTAACAGTCCAGACCAGATCGAGCAGTTGAAGAATATCAGATAGAAGAAAAGCCATCTGCTGATCGGAAAGGACAACGCCTTACCACCTGTAGCCCGTGGTGCGATTTGCGATATTGACGTTGGAGATGCCAAGCCGATTGCTCAGCGATGTAGACGCGTGGCGCCACAGTACCGGGAAATCTTTCTGATCTTATCAAAGGACTCTTGGCTACCAAGATTATTAGACCGTCGACCTCTCCATGGGCCTCGCCGATCGTAATTGTTATCAAGAAGAACGGCGTCGACATTAGGTTGTGCATCGACTATCGGTTGGTAAATCGGTTAACTAAACTTATGGTGTACCCGATGCCGCTGATTAATGATTTGTTGGAAGACCTGGACAAGACCTTGTGGTATTGTTCGCTGGACATGGCAAGTGGATTTTGGGTGGTCTCGATGACTGATCGAGTCCGTGAGATTTCCGCATTTGTGACACCGTTTGGTCTTTTCGAGTGGAACCGTATGCCGTTCGGTCTGAAGAACGCACCCCAGATCTATCAAAGGTTGATAGACAACGCACTGTACGGACACTTCAAAATCAAGACCGATCGGGACCCTGCCGAAAGTTATGATGTGTTTACAGAAGGTGAACCCGATCGGGAAAGACGACCGTCCGTTCTAGGGAGGCGGTAGTACATCGACGACATTCTGATACCTGCCTCGTCATGGAACGTTCTGTGCGAGAAGGTTGAACGATTGTTGGAGACATGCGACCGCTGGAACCTATCTATCAGCGTCATAAATTTTTTTTGGGGTATGTCCAAGGTCGCCTATTTAGGCCATATGGTCTCGAACAATGGTCTAGAGGCTAATCCCAAGGACCTGGATTCGCTGAGTAACCTCCCGTTCCCCAGATCGCTGAAGGCAATGCAGTCCTTCCTGGGAAGCTTGAATTATTATAGCCGATTCATTGAAGACTTTGCTATCTACGCGGCTGTGCTGTACGAGCTCCGGGGAGTTGACTAGTGGAGGCCGAAGATCATATGAAGCGTGCACAGTTTGCCTTTGGTATGTTGAAGGTTAAGATGGCGACGGCACCGATTCTCAAGCATTTCGCTCCCGAAAAAGTGCCGACCATTATTGTATATGCCAGTAAGTGGGCCATTTCGGCCACTCTAGTACAAGATCATGATGGTGTGTACCATCCGGTAACGTTCACGAGCAGAACGCTGAAGCCAAATGAAGTAAACTATGGAATTGTCGAGAAAGAAGTTCTGGCGTTGCTACGAATTCTGGATGTGTGTTACAACCTGCTGGTCGGCCGACCTATAAGGTCCTGTCAAGGCTGTCTACTTTGGCCTGGATATTATCTGCCAATGGGATGGACGGACGTCTAGGCAGATGGTCGGCGGTCTTGTCGCAGTGGACCCTCGAGGTCGTTAAGTGCACCAGGGGCGAGGAAGAGATATTGGGCACATTAGCTGCCAGTATCACCCCTCTGTCTGAAGTGGACGAGGCATTGATAGCGATTGCCCCGTGGAAGCAACCTCGGCAGTCAGTTTCGAGACCGCCACCGACCGTCGACCATGATTAAGAGCTCTTGGTCTTAAGTTTTGACGGATCAGCAAGCGTGAAGAAGAAGGTTGGCGCCTATATTGCCATATTGTGGAAGTTGCCACAATGGTCTATAGTTGCAGCCGCTGCCGATTTCACGACGGATATTACTGTTAACGAGGCGGGGTACCGAGGTATACTTCTATGTCTGGACCTGCTGTCGTCGCAAGAGAAGGGGCGAGTCATCATATGTGGTGACTCCAACCTAGTGATCAGGCAGATCACCGGAGAGATCGACTGCAAGGCTCCACGGCTGAGGTCGTTAAATGATTGGGTAATGAAGGCATTGAAAGACCATCCCAACCACGAGCTATTGCACGTGAACGGGACTGTAACAGAATCGCCGACTACCTCGCGACCAAGGCCATGCGAGACCAGACCGGGGCTACGATCACCGAGGAGGCCGTTCTTGATGAATTGGTGAATATAAACAGGCTCCCCGAGGTGATCGGACCCAAGAACGCTCCGAAGCAGGTGCATGTGATGGTCGCGACTAGACCGAAAGCTCGGAAGTCCCACAAACCGTTCCCAAAGGAACGGTTGAGTGAATCTGTTGTGCAACGACTAAGGGCAGAACGGATCCTCAAGGCGCAGGACGAAGAAGAATGGATTGTGAATTTGAAGACCTACCTGCGCGGTGAATTGTCTAAGTTGACGAATGGTCAAGCGAAAGAATGTGCCAATATAGCAGACAGTTACGAAGTGGATGAGGATGGTTTACTATATTACTGCCACGATGCCGACAAAGACAGTGCAGACCGGGACCGATTGGCGAAATTGGTGATACCTGAGTTGCTGCAGCCGGATGTCCTCCATCACTACCATGTGAGTCTACAAGGGGGACATCAGGGCATAGGCAGAACGTATCACAAGATCAGGTCCCACTTTCACTGGAGAGGTCTTTTCCGAAGTGTACAGAAATATGTGGGTTGTTGTACGGATTGAGAGACCGGAAAGGGTAGACCGGTAATCAAGGGGCGATCGCCCGGAAATATCGAAGCTACCTACCCTTTCCAGGTCATAGCGATGGACCATATACCGTCGCTGCCTAAATCGACATATGGAAATACTGAGTTGTTGATCTGGGTAGACCTGTTCACCGGTCTAGTTATTGCGAAGGCAAGTGCGTCCCGGTCTTCCGAGAAGATCGCCAAAAATTACGAAGAATGCGTGTTCCGAAGGTTCGGCGCCAGCGAGGTCATCAGACACGACAGAGAACCCGGTTTCATGGCCGAGGTGTCCCGGTCGTTTAACAATATGATGGGCCAGAAACAGAGCGCGACGATGGCATATCGTCCGCAAGCGAATGGATCGGCAGAACGTATGGTACAAACTATTACAAGAGCAATCAAGATGTACGTTTCCGATCCAGACCAGCGCGATTGGGACGAATACGCAGAAAGGCTGGTGTTTGCACTCAACTCGTCGACCGATCGGGTCCGAGAAGAAACGCCTTTTTATCTTGCGTATGGGTGGGACCCCCGGTCCACTCTTGAAGCCGCGATACCTATTGGCTGCACTCGGACCCGCGATCGTGATGCGACGTTGGCGCATGCAGGTCCAGAAACATTACCAGCATGCAAGAGAAATTGTCAACGAAAAGTTACGTCAAGCTACACAAGACCGGGCAGACCGGAACAACGACCAGGTCCAACCCCACGGTATAGAACCAGGGGCGAGGGTATGGTTGTACCTAGACCGAGTGAAGGAGGGCTATGCGAAGAAGCTGGATCACATGTGGCACGGTCCTTTCCGTGTTTCCGAGCTTATTGGTGAACACGCTGCCCGTCTAGTAACAACCGGCACGGACTACAAGGTCTTCCCGATCGTACATGTGTCCAAGTTAAAACTGGTCCGAGAATTTCCTGATCATCCCAAAATGCCCTGTCTAGTAGACGAGGCAGAACGGTTTGATTTCTATGAAGTATTACTGCCGGAGGAAATTTGGGAAAGACCGCTGGAGAAGGACGAATTTGAAGTGGAAAAGGTCTTAGATGTCCGATCGTTCAAGAAAACCAGGTTCGGCCGGACCCACCGAGAATATCTAGTCCGATGGAAGGACCATGATGAAACAAATTGGATCGATGAGTCCGACCTGAACTGTGGAGCACTACTACTAGAATTCGAACGGGACCGAAACAGTCGGAACCGTTTCGCAGTGATGCAGACCCATGAAGACCAAGACCAAGACATGAAGTAGCATCGGTCTTCCCGACCGGTGTGAAGAGGTGGAAGGTCTTGTGTCTTGTGTATTGTGTATTGTGAATATGTGACGAATTGGAATAGTGGAGTGACGAACGTGGATTGTTTTTTCGCGATGTAAGTGGAACGGTTGGTGATAACGTGTCTAGTGCAACTCTGGAGAAAGTGGTGGAATTAGCTCAAGTGATTAGATGACCGAACATGTGAAAAAGAACGATGATAAATATTAAGTGTTATCTGGTCGACTACTTACGACCTCACTCGCCATCACCCCACAGAAGGCCGACGGTCAACGACGGATGCTTTTCAACTTGGTCCTGGTACTGGTTACGTCAAGGTTCTTGTTGGTCTAGTTGGACCAAATCATCCTTGAGGTCCAAGACCGGTGTAATGCACCCAAGACCGGGGTACCATGTGCCACCGTCAGCCAGCAGCCGGGTCCTCTCGACGCGACGCCGCGGCATATGAAGTACAACTGGATATAAGAACACATAGATGTCGCACTCGTGGGCCAGCATCCCGTCCAAAACATATTGGCACAGGGACTGCCAGGCCTCACCCGCTCTGATCCGACGCCGCTTGCGCTTGTTCTGGATGGTGGCCAAGCCAGGGTCTTGCCGAACTCGTTCAGGGGGAAGCACCAGATAGTGGGATGCCTCCCAGATGGCTTGAGCGTGAGTCTTGTTAAAATATTTCACCCGACTCATGAAAGCGTTGGCCCACGGAGTCGAGTGGAAGATGAACCCCAGCTTGGGATGCTCGAAAATCTCCCACGGCTCGTCAGCGTACAAGCAGGAGATCTGTGCCGACGTGATCAAATCCGGCCGCCATTCCGACGCGGCAGGAACTTTCTTCGCCGGCGGGAAAATCCAATGGTCTGGACGAGAGAAATAACGGGCCAGGAGCTGCTTGGTCAGGGTGGACCGGCGTAAACAACCGATCTTCCCTGGCGACCACGGCAAAGTATCCTCACGCGTTCGTGGCGGAAGGGAAGAACTGTTGATTGCCACGTTGGCCAACAAAGCATCTTTGTGGAGCTTGGACGTCCCAGTCAAGACCGTAGGTGTTGACTTTGTCGACGCATGAGGTGGTGGAACGCCACCATGCGGGCCGGTCTTCTTGGTCTGCTCCGAAGTCGATGCAACTTGAACAAAACTTTCATGTGGACTTGTTCGCGACTTGGTTGGGATGGGGACAGCAAACTCCTAATCACCGGAGTCTTCGCCGGAGTCATCCCAGGACGAGACCTCTGAATACTTGGCAAGTTCAGCACCGTCGGTCGAGGGCGCTTGATTTTTGGAGATGTTACTGTCGTCATCCTCGTCCAAGCTTAGGCCCACGAGGGGAGCCTGTATCTTGACTCGCTTACGAGGCACCGCACGCTTCCCTTCGAGTTCAGGGTCGCGCGCTGTGCCCCGCGACCTCGAGGGACTCGGCGCATCCGCGCGCTTCTTAGACTTTTGACGAATTTTGGGCTGGGGAATTTCGGCCAATGAACGGCCTTGGTCTTGGTCCCGGTGTAGGTCCACCAAGGCGGCCGACGCAGACCGGTCTACGCTGGAGGCAGCAACCGGATGCCGACGAGGACGCAACAGGTCAACCAAGCGCTGATGACATTCTCTTAATACCGCCCGACGACCGTTCGCTGCCTGTGTCCAATCGTTCGACTTGCGTTCACAAGACTGGACCTCCTCGGTCTGGTCTTGAATCGAAATTCGGAGCTCAGTGAGACGCCTCTCGAGGTCGTCGCTTTGAATGCTCAACGTGGTCTGGTCAAGCAGGTCTTCTGCTTGCTGCTGTTGGACCAGCACAAGCTTCTCCCGAAGATGAAGCTGATGAGCCTCCAAGCGGGTCAACCTATTGCGCGCGTTTATTAGTCCGGTCAAAATCTGACGCAGCTGGAGGTCATGCGTGTTCGACTGCCGATCGGCGGCAAGCAGGGCATTGATCGCTTTGCTGATGCCAGGAGGTATACGGGCTGGAGGTATACGGGCTGAAGACAAACGAAGGTTAGAACAGGTCCAAGGTGAAGACCGGACATTCATGCTTACGTTGTGTCGCCTGTTGAACAATCTGCTCCTGGAGACGTGCGATCTCTTCAAGTGCGTCTTGCAACTGCGCGTCAGTCCCGGTATAATGCCCAGCCGATATCTGAGGTGCAGTAGAACGATGGGGGCTGCCAGACCGGTCCGACCGGACGGGCGAAGTGACATGCGATGACGTGGTATGCGAGGTGCCTACAAGAACGGTCGTTAAGGAAATACAAGAAGGTCAAGTCCAGCAGTGCAACTACTGAAACGGATGAAGAATATGGTTGCTCCATGTCGGAAAAGTCTGAATGACCAAGGTTCAACTGAATTTGATGGACGAGGTCGGACCGTTGTCGTTGTGCGACACGGTCTGACTCAGGGGCGGCTGTGGAGAAGCGTGCCCAAAATTTGGCACACTTCTGGTCAAGTTTCG
>JAPDHQ010005990.1:0-10784 GCA_026184515.1 Peronosclerospora sorghi | reverse complement strand
TGGTACCGCCTGATCAAGCGTCAAAAACTTTGATCAGCCGCTCCACCGTAATGTTCCGCGTGCCCGGATCTTTGGACGACGCGTGATATCACCGCGATTCTACTCAAGACGGCGCTGATGTGAAAGTGAAAACGGAAGTGGAAGCAGAAGAGAAGATAAAGGTGGAAAAGGAGGAGGAGGTTTTGACGATGGAAGGCAGTTCGCCGTCGTCATGTCTGAAGAAGAAAGGAAATGCTGATTATCAGGACCTGGGGAGGTATCCTGATGAGATAAAGGAGGAGAAGAAATCTCACCCACCTCCCGAGGCTCCTTCGGGAGCCCATGCGGATCATAACGCAAGTTATGATTCGCCAATTACATATGCATATGATGATCTGGATTGGAACCGTTGGTGAAATACTACGTCCCAGACCGTCCGAAGGCGTTGCTGAAGGCGCCGGGTTCGGAAAGTGATGAAAGTCGACCAAGTATGCCACCAACGGAAGCCGATCTGGTGAGAACGTTTTACCGAAAGTTTTATAAAGGAAAACTAGAAGACTTCCTATTGACAAATTCGATCATGAGCCTACTTGGGGTCATGATCAGCGGGAAGCTGAACGGACCAGTCGATCAGCCAGTTACGGATGGGAGGGACAAGCTCACCATCGTACTGAGGCTAACACGCCTGATCAAGCAGGCAAGTCTGACGACAGGCTCCTACGATGCTGAAGGGGTTTTGGATCAGGATTCAGAAGATCTGTCAGAAGCTACCCAGCAGTTGTTTCATCTATTGCTACCTATCGTGGGTCAAACCACTAAGTTGGAACCCTCGCACTCTCCGTTGAAGATTGAAGCAGGTCCGTCAAACAACGCAGCAGAACACATGTGATCATCGTGCTACGAATCTTCCCTTCTGAAGGCGATGAATTTGAAGCGGAGTCGAGTAGTGCCGGGAGTATAGAGCCCAAGATCACCCGAATGACAGTTTGACAGAAGGATAAATCCAAGTTTTCGGATATCAAGATGGAACCTCAATCGATCAAAGCAGAATATGATCAAGTATCGCAAAGCCCACAGCTGCAGACATTCTATGATAAGGATATGGATAAGTTTCTGGCTGAATAAAGACGCAAGCTGACACCTGGAGTCGTCGGCGAAAAAAAAAGCCTGCTAAAGATTGGAAGAGCTGCGTCGATCAAGGACGTTGACATGGAATCTGTGCATTCACTGCGTCAGCAGCACTCGAAGCCAGAAATATCGGCAACGGTCAAGGACGTTGACATTAAATCAGTATATTCGTTCCATGATCAACGATCCCAGAGCGAGTACATTGACCCAGATGAGCCGATCACACTACCACGACGATCCACCGTTGCCTCCGCACATACTGGGATGCCTGATCAACAGACGATTCCCAGGATTCGGATGTCTGCGATCAGTGATCTAAAAGAATTTTCGGGAAAGGAAGGGGATGAAGATCAAGCGCGGAATTGGATTATTCGCCTCAAGTCAGCATTTATGCGGGATCAAGCTCCTGATCCTGAAAAGTGTCTGATCCTAGGCGATCTACTAAAAGGACCAGCGCGCAATTGGCATCGCCAGCTGAGTAGAAGCACTCGATCAAGTTGGAAAAATCTTGTGGATGAGTTTGAAGTGCAATATTGTGGAAGTGGACAATCGGCATCCCGCTAGTATTATAATACGAAGCAGCGGTCGGATGAAAGCCCAATCGAATATCTGCACCGGTTGATGTGGCGGGATTGCGAGCCAAGTTGCCGATCAGGGATGGATCGCCCACGACTTTACGTGAACATGTACAACATTTCTTGGATACATTGGCCAGTCGCGAGCTCGCTGATCAACTGGCGCTTTTGCGTTTGGACACCGCGGCAGACCTGGAAGAGACATTGTGGGCGTATGCACGTAATAGGTGGTACCAGCCAACGGCGGCCGTAGGTACAAGCCGATTCCGCCAGAAATTCGACGATGATCGGGCACGGCACTGGCCCCAGCGCGAAATCCCAAAGCAGTACGCGCAATCAATGTGTCGTCTGGAAGTGAAGAATCAAGTATCGAAGACAGTGGAAGTGATGGAGATCAGCGCCGTTACATGATTGCTGCTATTACGCGACCAACCATGGGCGCTCGATCAGCCTGGAGAGTCCTGATCGAGTAATCGAAGTGATTCAAATGCAGTCGATCAAGGGGCTGTGAAGAAATACAGTCATTGTGGGTTGATCAGGCACGATAATATTCGTTGCTGGAAGCGCCTGACCTGTCTCAAGTGTGGCAAGAAGGGACATCCGACCGATCATTGTTTATACGTCTGTCGAGCCTGCGGCGAAGTTCACGATGCGGGAAAGTGCCCTATGGAAGAGTTTTACAACCGCATCCGCCAGTGGTACAATCCCACCAAGCATGCTGGAATGTTGCCCAAGGAAGCTGAAGATTTGTTAAGCAGGGACGCTCGCCAGGTTGGAATCTGGTACGAGACGAGCGTTCTGGTTTGTGTATTTTTGCATATGTGGATAAGAAGATGGCCGATCAAGCAGCAGAAAGAGATAATGATAAATGTGATCAGCCTGATTTACCACGCTTGGCTAATTTCCATATCGATGAGTTTTCTCGGTCCCCGGTGATCATGGAAGTTGATCTACTTCCAGGCGAATCTCGCGGATACTGGAAATATCACTCGCCAAAGAAATGGTTTAAACAAGCCAAAGCGAGTGGTAAAATCAATAACGAACGTGCCACGCTATTATTTGATTCTGGTGCTGAAGTGTCGATCATCAACCTTTGCTCGTAAGGTGAGTTGTCAGATCGACACGAGTCAAACGCAAGAATGTGTCGGCATTGGAGAAAGTGCATACCTCACGGAAGGGAGCACTAAAATCAAGATTACGCTAACAGGCTCGTTGGTCTATTATTTTCCATGCATGGGTGGGCAGACTTGTTGGTCAAGATACTATACTGGGTATGGATTTTATGATACCAGCTGGTGTTCGATTAGACATCGCCCACGGTGCGCTAAGTTTGCCTGATGAGGTGATCATCCCATTGAAGGGGCGCCGACAGCTGTATGGATCGAGTGGTAATTATATGAAACTCAATCAGTACGAACAGATCCCAGTAGGTCGATCTGCCGAGGTTCGAATTTATGACCAAAGATCTCGAAAGTTGTGGATTACTCGTGGAAAAGATTGGGTCCCCACTATCACTAGGGGAGTGGGAAATTTGCGATACCTGCGTGTTACGAACGTTGTTGATCATCCGATCATCGTGCAAGATGAGAAGATTTTAGGCATATGGATGAGCAAAGATGATGTGCCCCGTCACCCTGGATTTGTTTTGATAGGGTCTAATCGTTACAAGGAGTGGCAAAATCTCGCGTATCAAGCGTCTACCGATTCCGTGAATGACGATCAAGAAAGTGTCGATCAAGATCCCCTAGTCGAGAAGAGGGAGTATCCTACTCCCCGAAGTATTTTAGTACGCCCTACGGACCCGATCGCCACATCGGTGACATTGGTAACCGGAGGGCCGCAAAAGGTGAAAGAGGTGCAATCTCGGTGCAATCAGGAGCCGGAGATGGAAGATCCGACCCCGAAGCACGGATTTGAACAACCTACTGCAAGATATACGTTTATTCAAGACACGCGCGATCACCCTGTCTCAGCCGATCCTATCGAAGTTGGTGTAATCCCTATCGATGATCAAGTTTGTTACCATGAAGGTGGAGATTTTTATGTGGAAGAACTGGAGAAGCAGCTTGCTAAGTTGCCCAAAGTATCTGCAAGCACCGAAGTAGTAACTAGGGACGATTTGCTAGTCGGAGACCCCTTGGTCAACTCACCAGAAGAAATTAATCAGCTTCGCGATATAATTTGGGCGAAGAAACATCTGTTGATCGGAAAGGGGAACGCACTACCTCCTGATGCACGTGGAGTTGTTTGCAATATCGATGTAGGCAATGCTCGCCCGATCGCCCAAAAGTGTCGGAAGGTGGCTCCACAATTGTGCGAGAAGTTATCGGCTTTGATCAAAGGGCTATTGGCTACCAAGATCATTCAACCGTCTACTTCACCCTGGGCATCACCTATAGTGATCATTGTGAAAAAGAACGGGGTTGATATTCGTCTATGTATCGACTATCGCGCGGTGAATCAACTCACGCGCCTGATGGTATATCCAATGCCCTGATCTCGGATCTACTGGAAGATTTGGATAAAGCGCTGTGGTTTTGCTCTTTGGATATGGCGAGCGCTTTTTGGGTCGTATCTATGACCGATCGAGCGCGTCAGATTTCGGCGTTTGTCACTCCGTTTGGATTGTTCGAATGGAATAGGATGCCTTTTGGCCTAAAGAATGCTCCGCAAATCTACTAGCGGTTGATTGATAATGCATTATATGGGTATATCAAGGTTAAGGACGGTGCTGACGAATCGGATGATGTATTCACGGTGGGAGAGCCCGACCAAACACCGGGCCCGTCTGTACTGCAGCGGCGATCATATATCGATGATATTTTGATCCCGTCACCTACCTGGACTACCCTGTGTGAAAAGGTGCATCGTTTGTTGGAGAAGTGCGATCAATGGAATTTATCGATCAGCGTGACCAAATCGTACTGGGGGCGACGCGAAGTTCCCTATTTAGGGCATCATGTCTCTAGCCGAGGTTTGGAAACAAATCCGAAAAATTTGGATGATCTGATTGATTTGCCTTTCCCTGGCACCTTACGGGTCATGCAATCGTTTTTGGGGAGTTTGAACTACTACCGTCGTTTTATCGAAGATTTTGCGATCTATGCCGCTGTGCTCTACGAATTAAGGGAAATGGATTATCAATAGTTACAACGCCGATCGTTGAGCAAGGAGAATATGGATCAGGAAGGTGGTCGATTAATCCAGGAAGGTGGTCGATTAATCAGGGCAAAAGTAACATTCAGCATGCTGAAGGCGAAGATTGCGTCAGCTCCAGCCCTGCGCCACTTTGATCATAACAAAACGCCAGTGATCGTGGTTTACGCCAGCAAGTGGGCGGTATCCGCCGCGCTGGTACAAGCACATGATCAAGTGTATTACCCCGTGGCATTCGCCAGCCGAACGTTGAAGAATGGTGAGCTGAACTACAGCCCCGTCGAAAAGGAAGTTCTGGCGCTTCTACGGGTTTTGGATGTTTACTTCACGATGCTGGTAGGAAAGACTATCACTGTCTTGTCGCGTTTATCGACGCTGAGATGGTTACTGACATCCAACGGGTTCGACGGACGGCTGGGGAGATGGGCTGCGATCTTATCACAATGGGACCTCGAGATCAAGAAATGTGTACAGGGAGAAGAGGAGGTACTGGGGTCGTTAGTTGCAAGTATCACTCCTCGCACCTAAATCGATGAGTCACTGATTGCGATCGCACCGAAAAATCAACCGCGGCAGATGATTGAAGTACCACCTCCTACGGTCGGAAAAGGCGAAGAACTCTACGTGATTAGTTTCGATGGATCTGCAAGTTTCAATCGACGTATAGGTGCGTTCGGCGCTATCGTATGGAAATTACCGGAATGGAAGATTATGACCGCGGTAGCCGATCATGCGCCTGATATCACGGTGAACGAAGCGGAATACCATGGATTGCTTTTAAGTTTGGACCTACTGTCGAGATACCCCAAAGGGAGGATGATCGTGTCTGGAGATTCGAATTTAGTAATCCGGCAAATGCGCGGCGAGATAGAGTGTAAAGCTCCGCGATTGCAAGTGTTGCAACATCGTGCGTTCAATCTCCTTCGCGAATGGTCGGATCATGATCTAGTGCATGTCAAAAGAGAGTGGAATAAGAGTGAAGATCACATCACCACTCGGGCTATGCAAGGTGGAACAAGATTTGAAATCGATGATGTGAAACAGCTGGAGGAATTGACCAATCTCAACAGGTTGCCGGAAGTGATCACGTGGAATGAAGATCCCATTGCCCCGCAAGTACTAGTGATGACACGATCACGTAACCTACATCAGCCGCGACCGTCAACGTGGCCCGATATATCTATAGCCGGGATAAGGGCGGAACGGGTGAAAAAGGCACAGGACTAAGAGAAATGGATTCATGATTTGCGAAGTTATCTGTATGGTGACGTCTCACGAATGAACGCAGACGAGGTTAAGGACTGTGCGAAAATTGCTGACAGCTACGATGTCGATGAACAAGGATTGCTGATCTACTGTGGAAACATGGCTAGAAGAAAAGCCAACGATGACAAAGATGATCAAGACGATCGGCACCTTTCGATTAAGCTGGTCTTACCCGAGACCCTACATACAGATGTCCTCCACCACTATCATGTGAGATTGGAAGGAGGACATCAAGGCATAGGGCGTACATATCGGAGGATCAGACGATACTTCCATTGGCGTGGTCTATTCCGAAGCGTACAAAGGTTTACCGGATAATGCGTAGATTGCGAGACGGGGAAATGATAACCTACGATCAATGGCATGTCGCCGGGGAATATCGAGGCTACGTACCCATTCCAAGTGATAGCCATGGATTAAATCCCGTCACTACCCCGATCGACAAATGGACATACTGAACTGCTGATTTGGACGGATCTGTTCACGGGTATGGTGATCGCGAAAGCTGGATCGTTTCGCACAGCGCAGAAAGTTGCCGAAAATTATGAAGAGTGTGTGTTTCGCCGATTCGGGGCTAGCGAAGTGATCCGGCACGATCGTGAACCAGGTTTTATGTCGGAAGTATTTCGAGTATCAATAAAATCGTGGGACAACGTCAGAGAGCCACTATGGCATACCGTCCACAGGTGAATGGTAAGGCGGAGAGGACGGTGCAGACGATCACGCGAGAAATCAAGATGTATGTAGCAGATGCCGGCCAGAAAGATTGGAGCTTGTATGCAGGGCGGCTGGTATTCGCGCTGAACTCGAACCCCGATCGCATTCGTGGTGAAACACCATTTTTTTGGCGTATGGGTGGGACCCACGATCATCGTTGGAATCGACATTGCAACTGGGCGGAATTCGGCGTAAAGAACGGGATGCTCGCCGGTGGAGATATAAGCTCCAAAAGGACTATCGTTACGCCCATGATCAAGTGAGCGCTTGATTGCATCAAGCGATGGCTGAGCGAGCTGAAAAGAACAATGATCAAGTGACACCACACAATATCGAAGCTGGATCAAGGGTCTGGTTATACCTTGATCGAGTGAAAGAAAGATTCGCGAAGAAACTGGCGCACATGTGGCATGGGCCCTTCAGAGTCGATGAGGTAATCGGTAATCATGCGGCGAGACTGGTTACAGCTGTCACCGACTATCGTATGTTCCCAGTAGTGCATCTGTCCAAGTTGAAATTGGTCAAGGAATTTCCAAATCGCCCTACTACGGCACTAACAGCTGGGATATAGGATCGTTTTGACTTCGATGAAGCTTTGTTACCTGAAGACAGCTGGGAAAGGACGCTAGACCCAGATGAATTTGAGGTTGATCGTATCACCGATGTCCGATCAGGTCGAAAGACTAGGTATGGAAGAACGTTACGCGAATATCAAGTCTACTGGAAAGGTTATGCCAAGCCGTCGTGGGTAGACGAGGCAGATCTAAACTGTGATGCTCTGATCAAGGACTTTGAAAGGAAAAGGATCAACAGACTTCGGTTTGACGTGATGCAAGTGGATCAAGAGTCCAACTAATGCGTGATCGGCAGACTGGTCATGAATTACGATCGAAGAATCACCGATTGAAGAAGGATGATTGACGAAACTCACAGTTGATGAAGAAGTGATAAATGGCTTAAGGTGATGTGTTTACAATGGATATTGCGAGACAAGGTGATGGAGTAACGAAAGATAAGACGACAGAATACTGGTTTATATCATGCATGGGGAAGTAAAGAAGCACAGTGAAAATGGCATGATCAAGATTGCTTATTGATTAAGAGCAGAACGATCAACTGATTAACTAGACCCAAAGAACTTGCGACGAATACGAGGGATTTTACGGCCAGGGTGGCTTTCAGGGGAGGAACGATATTGAACCCACCAAGGTTCAAAAGTATCAACCTCCTTCAAAGCGTCCAATAGGGTCCGGGGTGGCGGGTCCGAAAGGAACCCTGGGTACCACGCCCCATCGTCGCCGGGGCATACTTCAAAGGACGGTTGAGAGCACAATGGGTGATCGACGGGTCCAGGAAAATGTCGAGATCACATCTTCCGTCGATCATCCCCCGCAGGACGAAATCCACGACCCTCTTCCAGGTCGCTCCGGCACGACTTCTGCGTTGGCGGCGACTGTTATAGTAATTCCGGAAGAAGTAATCCGTCTCGCGAAGGCCTTTCGCGTTAGGGAAATAATTTGTCGGCTCCCAGATCGCCAGCGCGTGGTGTTCGAGAAACGACTGGTACTTTGTCTCGAAGTCGGCGTACCAGCCGATTGAGCGAAAAGAAAGGGGAGGCAACATGGTCATGAAAACGCCCCAATGGCATTGAGAATACAGCAGCTCCACTTCCGGTTGGGTGATTAAATGACTGGAACATGAATCAACCGGAGGGGCGTGCACGGCAGCCGGGAACAACCATCCTGAGGGGCGGGTTAAGTAGTCAAAGACCACTTGGGCCTCGACGTTACGCAGGTCAAACCCACCAAGCTGATCCGGAGTCCACGGCAGAATATCGTCGTCACTGGCATCATCAGATACCGCGATCAACGTCCGGATATCACCCGTACGCGTAAAAGGAGACCCGGTAGTGACTTGATCAGGTAGATCCTCGCTCCCGAACTCGCTAATTGTAGGAGTGGAAGGAATAGAAGCGATCGGGCCAGGAAATCCGCCTTCGTCGTCCTGATCAGGACTTGGGGGGTCATCGTCTTCCGGCTTCGCCTCCGAATTGGGAGAAAGGAGGCGTGGCTGTTTCAACCGAGAGGAGGATCGAGAACGCCGAGTACGCTTTTTAGGCGAGGGGGCGGCGCGGCTGATAGAGCCGTCAGGAGGGGCGGTAAGGCCAGATGGCGGTGT
Source organism: Peronosclerospora sorghi (assembly GCA_026184515.1). Lineage (NCBI taxonomy): Eukaryota > Oomycota > Peronosporomycetes > Peronosporales > Peronosporaceae > Peronosclerospora > Peronosclerospora sorghi. Next base: position 1,785 of record JAPDHQ010005990.1, on the reverse strand, counting down.
AGCTTGATCGGAACCCGCCGAAGGGGTGCGGATAACTGGTGCGATCTGCATCCGCAACGACATACCAGCCAACTGAGACTGAAGGTCCGAGTGAAACGAGCGCAACTGTGTGACTTCGCCCTGAACCTCCTGCACTTGATGGCGCAACGTGTCACGTTCTACGGAAACTTGATCGAAGCGGCATTGCATGGCGGAATGTTCGTTCTCCAGCTGAGAATATGCGGCGTGCAGATCGTCCAGCTCAGTTTGGAGGTCAGACACTCCCTTGACCCTATCAGATAGTTCCTGCGCCTGGGCCATGATGGCAGTATACTCGTCCATCTTCAGGCAATTGGATTTGTTTTTCTTTCGAAGGGGATTATACAGGTGTTTGCGCCTATCAACCTCGGGGATGAGCCTGAGCACCTATTCAAACAAGCGCTGACTCCCAGAAGCAGCCCGATCGCGTTCTTCTTGTAGTTTGGCTAGGCGCTGTTGAAGTTGATCCAGCTCCCGTGTTTGATCAGCGATGGTGTCTTCATGCACCGATCGCAGATACCTATCACGGGCATGGCGGCCTTACAGATCCCGGATCTGTGCGCGTTGATCGACCATGAGTTTTTCTTGATCGGCCATAGCGATTTCAATGGTCTTCAACTTGGTCTGGAGATCATTGACTGTGGTGTCGACGAAATCACGCAATGGATTGAGCTGTTCGAAGGCGTCCCACTTGATCGCGACATCTCGCTCCACCACGGCGCGTTTGGCACGAGCGATCTGCTTCCGAAGCATCGTGACAGTGTCTTCACTCATCGCGAGCGAGTCAGATAACGTGGCGATCTGATCATCACGCGCGTGTAGAGCCTCTTGCAAACTGTAAGCCCGATTTATAGCAGCGATCGCCTGATCAGCTGCGGCCCGATCCAGGGCAGGAGTGTAGGTGGTGTTTGCCGGGGTGCTGTCCGTTAGCGCTTGCATGATGGTAATGCAGGAATGCCTGATCGAGACAGCTTGATCGCAGATGACACGGTTGGTGAAGGGCGAACGTTGGGTCGCGAAGACGTACCACTAACGGTAACATCCTGACAGAACGGGACTTGATCGGCGGGAGAAGGGGCAGGCAGATTGATGGGTGATTATCACCTGACCGATGACGTCATGGTGGACAAGCCGACCAACGGTAACATGATCCACGATATCAAACGGCATGATCGACCCTCTCCCCAACCGCTGTACGGCTGGGACGAGGATCAGGGGCGGCTGTCGTAAAGCGTGTTATAATTGGGCCCAATAACGGGCCTTATTATAAGGCCTTATTATAGGGCCTAATTATGGCCTAATTTAGGGGGGCGATTACAGTCAAAATCGGTACGTAATCGTATAGGATTGTGGGTACCACGGCGTATACAGTTGCGTGTACAACCGTGGTGCACATAGTCAGGACATAGACAGGGCATAGAAAGATGGGACGATTACGTACAGGTACTCAGCGAACACTGACGAACAGCGACGGACGACGGACAAATCAGGTCGACTGGTCGACGGAGGACGTTGGAACGGGTAGTTCTGATTGGTGGATATTAGGAAATTGGTAGTTCTTAGGATTTAAGTAATAATAAAGTTCTCCTTTTGCGTTCAACCCCTTTGGACCCTAAAGGGACGGCACCTTTGCGCCTCCCTTATTAGTATACACCTCTACGTCCCGGGCGGGAGCACTTTGTGCATTTTTGGCCCACCGGCAGACGTAGACTGTTGAGAACTCACTACGCAACTCCGCCCGCTGTGTCAGCGGTTATTCAGTAAAGG
>JAPDHQ010005975.1:0-10722 GCA_026184515.1 Peronosclerospora sorghi | reverse complement strand
ACTTCCAGTCTATCCATGGCTCCTGGCGTTCCAGCCACTTCATGCCCAGAATGAGGTCATACCTCGAGTCCAACGCCAGGACTAGGCAACGTTCTAAGCTGTCGAAGTCTGCAAACTTCAGCTTAAGGTGAATCGAGACCTTGGGTACAGAAACCTGTGCACCCGTCCCGTGACAACGTCACTAGAACGTGCCTCTAGGGCCTCGGCATACAGCCGACTCATCTCCACAGAAGCCCGTCTGACATAATTGTCAGACGCTCCATAGTCTATCAAGACTCTCCAAGGCTTATCAAAGCCTTTCACGTCCGCAAGGACTACCAGCAAACCTTCCTGGTACACCAACTCGGTGCTAGAAAGCACCGCTTCCCTCGGGGCTTTGTGCTGTAGTCCCCTACCCTGGGGTTTAACAGCACTGGGGGATCCCCCAGTAGGGCGCCCCGCACCTACCGGGAGCCGTCGTTTCCCGAAGGCTTGTGCAAGGGCTTTTTCCTTACCCTTGGTCCCTTGTAGCGAGTGTCTCGCTGGGGATTTTTCGGACATCTGTTCCTCAGATGATCCATGCTCCCACACAGGAAGCATCTCAGCGGCCCATGCCGCTGCAACATAGCTAATATCTCTACCTCGAAGCTCTGTGAAAGAGAGTCAGAGTGAATCTTAGCGGGAGGTTTCTTCTCCGCTTCGACCTGACTTAGGTCCATGGGTTCAGGACCCACCTTAGAGGAACGAAAGTTCCTCTCGGTGTTGAAAGCCATCTTGAACGCCTCCTCCAGGAATTCGGGTCGGCATCCGAACAATTCCGAACGTTATGGCCCTTCTCTCAGGCCACCCATGAAGACGGGGATGGACACATCGTCCGAATACGCTTTCGCGTACATCCCTTCCAACAGGGTCTTAAGCTCCTGGATATAAATCTCCAGGTCCTTAGTGCCTTGACGGCACCTCAGGAACGCCATTTGATTCTGGAAAACCAGATCAGGCGTTGCGTACATGTCCATGAGCTTCTGCTTAAGGACCTTACATGTTGGGAACACGTCGGTGACTGACTCCGAAAACGTAAATGCCCATGTACGGGCTTTGCCCGTAAGATGGGTCAATGCAAGTACCACTTGCAAGTGATCAGCGGTCATGTTCGCTGTGGCGAAGGCCGTTTTGACCTCTCGCAACCAAACGTAAAGGTTGTCACCCTTCTCTCCGGTGAACTCCTTTATCTTAAACGGTAATGGAGGGCGCACCCCCGTGGAATGACATCCACTACAACTCGCCACATGAGCGATGAGGGCATTTACCCTTGCCTTTACGGCCTCATGGCCCTGCTCCACTAGGAGATTCATGCCTTCTTCCCCGTTAATGGTAACAGCCTTTTAAAGGTTCCTGCTGGAAGAGGGTCAAACTATCCCAATCGTCCTGATTCTTCCTTTGTAGAGGATGCCTAGTATACCATCACAGGTGTTGGATTGCCTACAAGTGCTACCAGATGTAGCCGGTGCGTATACGCACGGTGCGACTAGCGCACAGAGGAAGACTCTTCTTTAAAGCGGTGTTCGCCGCTACTTAGCCTATACGCCCTCATAGAAGGGCTTAGTAGGAGAGAGCTCTCCTACTCGGGTCCAAGATTCCCGTGGTGGTTTACAGATAGCTTTCGCTTACCCCTTGTAACAAGACTTCCCTTATAAAGGGAGGTAGCGTAAGGGATAACTCCCTTAGGCTACAATACTCACTGCACGCGCGACCGGTCGAGGTCGCGCGACTGCACTTTAGAGTGAAATGTAAACTGAATATATTTAATATGTAATTAGCCTAATTAATTTAAACTAATGTAAACTATATGTAATACTAAGTATAACTTACCAAATTCGTACCTAGATAAAATGTAGTGTACACCACCTGTGTACCAACACGTGGATGGCTGCCACGACACCCCCAAGGGCTCCAGCCCTGATTGGTTAAAATAACCAATGGTTGAAAACATTTCGAACCGGTCAATACTGACCCCAACCGTAGTGTACTCACGTACACCACCTACTAAATGTGACTCGAATGTAACCATGTTACACTTCCAAAAGTACCAGCCAATCAGGTCGACGCTTGAGGAGTTGGCCGCTTTTTTGGAAGTGATTGTGTGTCGATGAGGATATCTTCCACTTCGCGCACCGTTGATTCACGAAGATCTTGCATAAGCGTATCGTACGGGATATTCTGAGCAGCAACAAGCATGAGTCTATATGAAATTATCAAGTTTTCTTTCCACTACTTTAATCACCTTATATCTGTGAGCAAGTGAAACTGCTGTGAGCTTCATGAGTTTGTTTGTTTGTTGTGGTGTGCGTTCTGGTAGCACATCCTTGCGAACTAAATAATACAATATTGGACATATTGGAGAAGGGTTTGTGGTCCTATCAGCCCTCTTTATATATATAGGGTAAGCCTGCGGTCACACACACACCCTTTGCTCCGGTCACACACCCCTCCCTTTTATGTGAGGGGTGTTTTTTTAGGCTCTCCCTATGTTTATATAGAGTAAATTCATAAAGGGAAATTTTGCGGATCCGTAATAATTGAAGTGTGATAGTTGCCGCCAGACTGCCCAGTATGAACCGCATGGAAAACGTAAACCAGTATCAGATGTTCATGCAATCAGTTTTTGAGGTGGTGTTTCGGGATATTGCGAAATGATTGACGAGGACACAGGTAAAATGTTTCGCATCATGCAGCTTAATTGTTAAGTGTGACGTTTTCATGCGCGGATGCCTTTGACTTTTTGCTAAATTCAGACTTATGGGTCAAAGTATCTACGAGAATACATTAGCTCACAAGATGACAGACCCCACGAGGCTTTCAGGAAACAGTGGCAGTGGGAATGGCATCGTTATGGTCGTATAGCAGAGACTTCTGACAAGTGCTTTTTTGCATATATTAGCGTCTTGCGATCCTATAATTGTGTGCTATCTTGTACGTGATCCAACGTTTCTGTTTGAATGTATGAAGTGGGCGCCGTTTATGCCGTACTCCCGCCACCCTGAAAAGATACATTCAACGCAAATCATTACTTGGCAGCTCGTTGATCTTCCTTCATTGATATGTTAGAACAAGAAAGCGGTATTAACTGGAGAAAGTCTGCTGTAACACTTGAATGCTTAATTTGCTTGCGCGTCACCGGATGAGTTTCGACAAAATTTGGTTTTGGTTCACGGCGATAAAGATCTTTCTAGACTGGCGTGAATAAAAACTCAGACGACCTTCCACATGGTCCCATTTCCACCTCTACGAGTGCGGGACGCTAAAGAAACAGTTCTGCGGGATGATCCAGGTCCAGTTCGGCGTTGATGGCCTCGTGTTATTTCTTCACAGAAAATGGATGTTAACATGAAGAACAAGATACATGGTCCCATCTGCAAACATTTAAGTGGGAACATAAATTTTCAAACGGCAATATGGAAAGTCTCGTGTTCCCATCGCAACTCAACGTATAATGAGCTACAAGGACATCTAGCAGAAATACCAAATCCGAGTGGCAATTTGTTTAAGGATATTGAGTCCTGCTGTTACAGCCGAACAAATTTGCGAGCTATTTTGATATGACCAACCACCTCCCATTTGCAGAGCTTATCTACTATGGCACGAGACTGTTGATCTGATTGCTCAGGCACAAGGCTGCACGAATACTTAGATGCAATTTATAGACAATGTATCTTCATGTACTTGTAGACATTAATCAATCTCATTACATGTTAACGAAGATCTGACTGACTTTACATTATCAGGCAAATTATGCTCGACTATTGCAGTATGGGCAATGCGATGGTCTTGCATTAATCAGAGGAAAATTTTGCGGACACTCCTCGTTTTGTTAGGGACACTCCATAAATTGTACTTCTTTTAGTGGCCCATCGAAAAAAGGAGTGTCTCTAACAATATGAGGAGTGTCCCTAACCAAATGAGGACTGTCGGCAAAATCTACCTTTATTTAATTACTCTAGATACACATAGGGAGAGCCTACACACCCCTCACATAAAAGGGAGGGGTGTGTGACCGGAGCAAAGGATGGTGTGACCGCAGGCTGACCCTATATATATAGGGTCAGCCTGCGGTCACTCACTTCCCTCGAATAAAATGGAGGGGGGGGGGGTGACCGGAGCAAAGGGTGTGTGTGACCGCAGGCTATCCCTATATTTATGTTTATATTGCCTTGTTAGGTATCGACATGTAAACTAGCAGTGAAAATGACTGGATGCTCTTCGTTTAAGGGAAATCCTACGCATTATAAACTATCAAAGTGAAAAATCCGGATGCTTGGCAGCGTATACGATGTTTGATAATTTTTTTGCTCCTTATGACTCGAACCTCCTTCTAGCGCTTCTTTCCCAACAATTTTCTTTTGACTTGCTTGTTATAGTTTTCATCTACAGTATCAATGTTATTCGAAACGAGTCTCAATGTACTTAATATGCTGAGTAGCAAAAATATTTTCTATTCCTTCAAAACCATCTTGGAACCCTTTACGGCTTGAATTTTCCCACTGTTATTCCGACTTCTGCTGCTAATTTCCCGGGTTTCTGTTAACTGTGTACGGGGATCTATAAGCCCCAATTTCGCCAAGGTTTGCCCGTTTCCACTCATAACTTCTACGTGTAAGGTGATTATATTGCATCGCACAGAAAGTTAGCTTTGATCCACAAAAATACAGGCACCCAGTCATATTCATATTGGCTAGAATTATATCTTGTTGGAAACCAAGGGTAAGTTGCGATATTGTGGTTTTCCAAGGTTTTAGCATCAACGCACAAAAGTCGAAAATAGGTGTACAAAATTTGCATTTTTTGTGACGGACTAACAAATAGTCTACTCTAAATATATCACTTTTGCATTTTCTTCTCACGGTTAACTAACAGTAACCACGCGCCCATTTTCTCTGTGCGCTTGGTCACTTTGGCATATTCAGTAGGAGTAGAGAGGGGCAAGCGGCATCACACGGCAGCCCAAGGTTTTCCTTAGTGGGGGCGCGCATTTAGGTTCCGGTTACTGTGGATAAGTGCTTGATACGAAGGTTGCGCGTACTAAGTGGAGGGTATATTAGGTTCAAGTGATTACTACGCATTTTTGCACTACGACTATACGATGGCTAAGGGGAAGAGCACACAACAATATAGCCGCTTCCCATTTCTTGACTGATTATTCTTCTAGACACCTCCTAGTATTTTCCACAAACCTCTAGGTTCTTGTACTCAACACTTCCGTCGGTTCGTAGACCACAATCAGTGCTATAGAACGCCGTTCTATAAAGACCAAGACGTGCTTAAAATTTTTCCCGGCAACAACTGGTTTTGCCAAAAACACTCTATCATAATTTGATTTAAAATCCACGAAATTAGTCATGTATCGGCTACCTTGGTGGTGATCGGCTCTTTAAATACGAGAATACACAACACTAAGGCTGTATTTGCGCCCCTGTCGTTTCGCCGTGCGCTTCCCGATTGCTTTACTTATCCGCAAGTTGAGCAATTCATTGGTTATTATCTGACGATTCGATCCCTAGTTTTTCATGGCATCATTGTTCAGATGCCAGTATGAAAGAAAATGCATTAAGGAACTTTCTAAACACCTAAACAAAAAAATTCGACCTCCTTATAACTTTCGGAAGCGTAAGAAATGAATCTTACTCTGAAACCGAACCGCTGATTTCTCAGCTTAAAATCCGCGCTGAAGACTTGATTAGTTTTTCTTATGTCAAAGGACGGTTTCCTGGTTCTTATTCACTACGAAGCTTCTCCTTTAACGTACGCCATGGCACATCCTTTTTGCTCAAGCAACCCATACGAAAGTGTGTTTTTGATATATTTCAACCTTATCCCAGTCTGTTTTTGGTTGTTTGTTGCTCATAAAAAGCAGCTGGGGTGTTCGTAGTGTAAAATACATTGAACGTTTTATTCAGTGGCAAAAGGTCAAAACGGTTTTCCACGACAAATCCCCGTGTCAATTATATTTGTCGCTAGCGGAATAACATAAAGTGTCCTCTGTCGATAGGAAACCACCAGGTCAGCAATCGCAACTTGTCTAATAAAACGGGTATTAAATTTCGTGAAGCCCTCGATACGTCTCTTTTCCACCGACAACAAGAATCAATAGTTTGTAATCTTTTGCAGGCAGTGTTTAAATACTTGCTATTGTTTTGCTTGCATATTCTGTGCCGGGATCCTCACTTCTTGCTGATCTTCAAAGATTTTGATAGGTGCTCTGAAACGTTTGTTTCCTTGAGCCTTGTTTACCGTTTACTCTCCAAAGATGCTGAAACACGCTTTTGGTTTTGAAATCTTTCGAGCACTTCGCAAGCATTTTTCACACCTAAATTCAAGTCCTTTTTTGCATGGATAGTTAGTTTTGTACAACATTTGGCGTGTTGTTTAGCATTCAAAACAGGTGAGCTTAAGTTTTATGAAGTAAAGTAGGATTTAAATCCTCACAGTATCTCCACGCAATGGATGAGCGAGTATTTCAACAGGACCAAGAGTCATGGTGTCACCGATCATGACAATCTGAAGAAGATAACAAGGCTTAGTTATTGCGTATAAGTGGAAGTTACGACAAACAGACAGACATTTTAGTTGAACAGTTTCTATATTATTAGAACTAGAGCAAAAGCCTTCTCTAAGTGGTGTACAAACGTACCTTCTGATGCTCCTTTGATCAGTTAACTTGGATTCGTTGATGGTTGCCAAATTTAATAATGTCCGGTAGCCCAGCCGTTAAATAACTTGATTTCCTTGCTGGAGGTCCTTGGTTTGATCCTATTCATTCAGTGTATAGTGAAACACTAACAATACGTGCGTGTAGGTCAAAAGATGAAGCGTCACAATTTTTCTGGAGACCGATGCCTAAGTCTCCGCCACCTGTGGAGGGTTGGGACCGTCGGGGAGGTGGGAGGGCGGTCCCGCTGCGTCACCGATAGAAAGGTTGGTGTCTCAATCTGGTGTTGTTAAAGTGTAATGAAATGTGTTCCTCAATCTGGTAGTGGCGATGAAATTGGTTAAGGGCCAAGATCGCAGAGAAACTCACCGTGGAGTCTGGCCGCGAGAGTCATTGAAGAGGGAATTTCTTAGTGCGAGCGATCCTTTATAGCACGAGGGTATAGCACTAAGAGGTCGCACAAGTGTCGGACCGCTTTCATCGTTTCAAGCACGTCATGGAGCGCAGCCCCCTTCTTGCCGTAACATCTATCTCATCCAATACCTCACGTGGCGTACATTGTCGTACCAACGATGGACGTCGCTGAAAGTACTGGCGTCGGTTTACGACCGTCGAACAGGCACCGATTGTGATCAGTGCAACGTCACCGCTCGGAGCGTGTTCCACACGTCAAGCACAACTGTTCTACTGTCCTTCCACTTATCGCGTACCACAAGCTTCGTTCCGAGCGCAATCGCTAGCCACGGAAGCCTCGACTGGACCAGTGGCGACATAAGCTGACCGAAGTGTTCCCAGCTGGGTCGCGACAATGCATTCGAAGAACAAGTGCTTCTCCGTTTTGATTGCTTTGCACCAGTGACGCGCGCAATACCGGATGTGTGGTGGGACGACTTCCAGAAAGTAGAAGCAAAGCGCACAGGCAGGAGGCGGAGCGCAAGGCGAAATTGTACGTCTTCGAAGACTGGAAGCAATATTTGCGCAAGTGTTTGCTAAAACGTACAAACGACTTGATTTGCTCTGCACTCAAAATATATGAATGGGTGTGGTTTCGTTGGAGGCGCGATCTTCCATACCAGATGATCGCGGGATTGATGAAAACAAAAACACCTTCTCGCCACTCCTACAGCCCAGATACGGCAGAGCTCCGTTCGCCAAGAGCAGGGCTTGCAACGCAAACACTCGCGCAGTGAGACGCTCGACGATTAGGGTGGATTCAATATACAGTATTTTGAGCCACTTGTTCTGTTGACCAAGCGAAGTAGACACGAGCGTGAAATCAATGTTTCTCTCCACAAAATTCTTGTTGCATTGGCGAAGTATTATCCACACACATGAAAAGGCCAATGAACGCACTTTGAATACTCTTGAAACATGCAGTCAAAAAACTGCTTTGAGGTTCCATCCCAATGCACCGAAGATGAGATGGAATAGTGGGATTTTGTGGTAGCTGCTCGTAGTGCATCTCCGCACCAAATCGGCTGCCGAAGGCCATAATACGCGTGGTCGTTCGCCGACAGGTCTTGCGACGTATTCTACCATCGAATTTCGTACCACCAAATCCAAGTCGCTCGCCACCACGATGAAGTTCGTTTCCACTGCATTATGTCTCCATGCCGAAGCGGAAAGATCATGAGGAAATTGAGAGCATCACATCCACCAGTGTAAGGAAGGACCAACTTGAACAGCTCCATGCTTGCTTTCGTCCAGTTTCGCACCCCTGGAATGCTTGCCACGAATTGCAGCTTAAGCTGTAGTCGTTTCCGCTTGAGGAATGCTTCAAGGTACGGAATCTGCAGACCTCTTGTACGAGAATTCGCATGTGAACGGGCTGGATGTGCGATGCGTCCCGACCATGCTTCCGGCTAAGCACGAAGCGGTTTTTAGCATCTACAGCCACCTCTTGATTACTGTCATTAGGGCTTCTATGATGGCTTGAAGATATGGTACAGGTGAGCAAGGTACTTCGGGGCAGGCTCCTGGTTGCCCAAACGATCGTACTCTCTCAACTGTGGCACTACACACAGCATGTGTTGATCAAGTACTGCAGGGGCTCCGGAGCGAAAGCCAACCTTACTATGTCGACGCAATTAGCCCTGAACCGGAACCAAGTATGCCCATCGCTCCCAGGTTTGCGAGTACTTGGTCACACAGAGACGGGAAAATATCTTGGCATTCCGTTTAGTCAATCGACTGTTGGTAACGAACTCGTCGCGTTTCTCAAGCGGCCACGATCTGAAGTTGCGCTTGTAGATATGGGATCGGGCTAGCCAGAAGAGACGAGTTCATCCGCGAACAGCATGCTTGTGTTGGTGTGGTCGGCTTTCAGGCACGCGCCATACTCTTTATGGGAGCGCAGGAGCTGCACAGAGGTTCGATCGTCATAATAAAGAGTAGCTCAGACAACGAGTCACTTGGCTTTACCCTTCACGTGGGATGATGTAGCGCGGGCTGTATGTTCTTGTTGATGACGAGGTGCGCGGCTGTATTGGTGTACAGGAGCTTGATTCACCCGATAAATTCAGCTCCAAACACCATTATTTTGATAACCCGGAACATATAGTTCCAGTTGACGCGGTCCAACGCCTCCAAAAATCTAAGAACAGCACATAGGGTTAGTCATCCCGGCTTGTAAAGATCCTGCAGATCTGCGAGGGATCGAACGTGGTGATATATCGATCGTCCCTTGTCAAATCATTTCTTGTAAGGATGGATTAGGTCAGGAAAAACTTGCTCTAGCCGATACTTCAGGTCTTTTGACAGCGCCTTCACGTCAACCGACATGATTGCAATGGGTCGGTAGTTACTACGCGTAGCTTTAGATTCATTCTTGTGCAGAAGCACGACTATGTTGGAAAACGGATGAAACGACTGGTGAGGATACCCAGATCGTATCCGGGCGACAGGGCGAATCTTAAAGGCGTCGCGACCCTCTACATGTAAAGGTAAGGATTTCAGGTCCGGTAGGAGCTGTTTCTTCTTTTGCATTTTCTGAAATATACTACTTTCTAACAGACTACGACTTGGGTGAGACTAGAGAAGTATCCCACGCCGAAAAGGGTCGTTGAAAATGATACGTAGGCATTCTCCAAACACATCTGGGACCACCTGTTAGAAGCATGCAGTCAATCCATCCATTCTTGGTACCGGGGTCGATTTCATATGCTGGATTGCACTCGCAAGGTGGGATATGGTGATCAGCGAGCTCAAATGGAACGGTCGGCTTCTGAGACGAAGGACCTGATAGAGGAGAGGAGATGGCGCTAATTTGCATTGTCGAAAGGATGGGCTCTCCCTGATGATCCCCCATTTTGGAACCCCAAAGTTCCAAGAAAACGAATAGCAATCTCTTGAGGTTTTGCTGAGATACACCCACTCGGTGTCATTACTTCCTCAATTGAGACTTGCCTCAAGCTTGTATCTAGCGGATGAAAGAAGTTCTGGGTTGATTTCAGAGTTGGATGCTTGAAAGTCGAACGTGTTGTCTTGGTTGTACTCTCTTTTCCACGTAACCGACTCCTTGTAATTCGCCATGGATGCATCAAACCGTTCGCGGATAGTTCACGGTTTTTGAGTTACTGGAAGAATCTGGATACCAAGCAGCAGAATTTACAAGGAAGTTCCGAGAGTTATCGATAGCTTGAGGGTATTGCATTCGGAGATCTCTTAAGACGTCTTGGAGTTTGGACCTAATGCGTATCTTCCAGTTTTCCCATACCGCCCCAGGGTTGGTGTAGCCGGTGCGTATCCACAAGGTGCCACTAGAGAACAGAGGAAGACTCTTCCTTAAAGCGGTATCTACCGCTACTTAGCCGATACGCCCTTGTAAAGGGATTAGTAGGAGATTTCTCCTACTCAGGGCCAAGATTCCCGGGTTGGTTTACTTCTTAGCCTTAACGGCTTTATTCCCTTTACGGGATGTAAGTAAAGGGAGGGCTAACTCTTACCTGCGACACTCACTGCGCGCGCGACCGGTCGAGGTCGCGCGTCCGCTTAATAGAGTGAAATGTAAACTGAATATATTTAATATGTAATTAGCCTAA
>JAPDHQ010005972.1:0-18467 GCA_026184515.1 Peronosclerospora sorghi | reverse complement strand
GCGACTCATCGCCCATGCCCTGGCTCTGCCGCCTAGACATGTTGTGGCGAAGTACGCCTGTTGACGTTCGTCAACAATATTTTGCGCAGAGATGGCATCTTCCACCTCTGCGAACCATCTACGAAGGGGCTCGCCCCCTTCGCCGGTAAAGGGCGGTACTCGCGCCTTTACTACTTCAACGCTATGCGTTGCAGGTGCAGTTGCGGTCCGCGCTGCCTCTGGCGCGGGCCGTTCTGACTTTTCTAGTTGGTTTCGCCTAAAGTGATTCACCACCTGTACCACTTCCTCCGGGGACTTATTCTTGAGGAAGGTAATGATGTCGGTCCCCATAGACCGAATCATTTCCACCGTCGCGTCTTTACTACGCGACGAGAAGTGAGGGAACTGTTTATTCACCTCTTCCAGCGTTCTTTCTCGCTCGGCAGCCGATATGTCTCGCGACATGATGCCGAGCGGCTCTTAATCTTCGCTCCGCTAGTTAACTAGCAGAACGGAACTGTGGTCGTTAAGACGGACCACAAAGTTCTACCAGGTGTAACAGGAATGATCCTGTTACAGGCTTACACTGTATTTTGCGAGGAAGCGCGCAATACAATAGGGCAGGATTAGTTGATAACAACTAATCCTATACTAAAAGTAAATATATGAATATTCACTTATGTTCTAGAACGCAAAATTAAGAGTGTTTATTTAATGGGTGGTTTAGAGGCTAATAGTATAGTAACTAACTAATTAATATAATAATACCAAGTCTTTAACTAACTGTACTATTAGTTAACCTGCAAGATTCGGTATTTATACCGAATCGACTTTTCCTTCTTAGATTATAATAACTTATAATCTCTTATTTAAATTTCAGACAACGCTTCTGAAATTAGACTGTGATATTCTAACTTGAATATCAATTATGTAATGGCACCCCATTACACCGCGGACGAACAGCCGTATCAACGCGAACGCCGTGAGAATCTCCGGCAACAACTGCTTACACAAAAGCAGTTTACGAGCGTCTGATACCGAGAGCGCTTAAACAGGCAGGCACAGGGTGCCGTTGTTGGGAACCTCCGCGAGGTTCCCTTCATTCTCCTGCAAGGAGAATATGCCTAAGAGGCAGAGCAGAAGTTCCGCGCTTAGGAAGAGGGGAGAAACGTCTCCCCGAGTTTTTTAAAGCTGTACAACAGATATTCCAAACGTGACGTTCGGATAGAGAAGGCATTGTGCTTGGCGTTTGCCAGAGCCAAACGCATGGGGCAGTTACGTTCCACTTATCTCATGCGCTATGCTAGCGCCCGTACCCTCGCTACGGTGCCGGAGCACACTGCGGGTTCCGCACCGGCCTCCGGAGGGCTCCCAACTACTGGGAGTGAAGGGTATTACCCCGCCCCTTTGGTCGTTGACTCACAGCGGGATTCTCCCGCTCGAAAGCGTCAACGACGTCACGGAAATCCTGCCGCAGGGTAGTCTCAAACTCCCACGAACTCTGTGAATGTGGATAACCCTTCCACTTCACCTAATACTGGGTTTGACCCCGATGATGGAGTCGCTCCATCAGACGCTCCGCCCCGTCCTGCCGTCGGGCAACCTGTCGGCCTCCCTGCCGGGTAGGCCCAACAAACAAACAATAGATTCTTCTAAGTCGCTGGGGCCGTGGAAGGCGCCCAGTGCGCGAGCCGTGGCGGCTACAAGCGCAGACCCGAGCTGCACCCGGTCGGGCAGCCTGCCGGCCGCCCTGCCGGGTAGGCCAAACAAACGGACAGGAGTATACAGGGCTGACATCGGGGACTCCTCCCCCCTCAAACCCTGGGCCACACACACGTGGCGTCAACGTAACCCGCGGATTTACGAATCCGTTCACATTAAACGGGGTAAACCCCATAGATGCATGCACCGAATTGTTTATGGCAAATTCGGTCATAGGAAGCATCTCACTCCTACTCTTGGAGAATCCGGACATAAGCTCCGGAGAAAATCCTTAACAACGCAATGAACGCGTTCCTTCTTGTCCATCAATGGACTCTGGCACCGCTGCCAGGTGGACATCTTGCTCAAACGGTCTACAAAGACCAAAATGCCGGTGAAACAGGCCTTTCCCTTCGGAAAACCCTAAGATAAATCCATACTAATGGATTTCACGCGATTAACGCGTTCCGTCTTGTCCATCACTGGACTGGCATCGATACCAGGTGAGCATCTTGCTCAAACGGTCTACAAAAACCGAAACGCCGGTGGAACCGGCCTTCGGTAAAACCGAAGATAAAATCCAAATGGATTTTCAACACGCCGTTGGAACGGCTACTCCGCCGAAGGCTCACCTTCACATTTATAGATGGACTTGGGCCCCACGAACAATTGGCAATTCCCAATTGTATGCTATAGGTTGACTTGGTCCTCACGAATAGTTTGCAATTTCCAACTGTTTCCTATAGCAGCTGAATATGTAGAGGGTTTGACCCTCTAGCACGACTCACAAGTGCGAATATACGCACCGACCCACTTGTACATTTTGGGTCACCAATACAAAGCTCTTAACGCGCCGTAGGTCTTATCCCGACCTAAATGACCCCCGGTAGGGGCGTCATGTGCTTCAAAGAGGACTTTATATTTCAGTTCCTCATCATGAGGAACAACCACCCGCGGAGTGTCCTCCGCGCCCGTGCTATAATATAGCAAACCGTCACAGTACCTGTAACGGTGTAAACGAGCTTTAGCTCGACTTGACAGGGTTGTCTAAGACGAGCCAAGTCCCTTTTCACCCAACGCGCTGATAAGCGCCTTACACTGTGGGTCTTTCTCATACGCCTGGCGTATGAGATCCACCACAGACGAGGTGACGAATGTCGCGTGAGCGAGCTCGTAATCGGGACGACGCGACAACGCGTCTGCAAGCACGTCATGCTTTCCAGGTTTATACTTAACCTCAAAGTTGTGCTCCGCAAAGAAGGAGAGCCAACGGTACATCCGTTGCGATAGATGAGGCGACTTTGTCGCTGTCCGTAAGGACGCGTGGTCAGTATAAACCACGAACGGCTTTGAGCCGAGTAGGTGAACCCTAAAATTGACAAGAGCATACTTCATTGCAAGTAACTCCTTGCCATGAACGGGATAATTCCGTTCCGCAGCTTTAAGCTGCCTCGACTCAAACGCAATCACGCGTTCTTGTACCGCGTAGTCTGCTTGTAACAAAGCACATCCGATTGCGAAATCGGAGGCGTCGCAGACGACACTAAATGGTTTCCCAGAGTCTGGGAGAGCAAGAACGGGATCTTTCAACAAGCTCCCCTTTAGCGCTTCGAAAGTGTTTTGGTGTTTGGTTTACCAACACCAGTCAACATCCTTCTTAAGAAGGCCCGTCAATGGATTCGACATTTAAGTGTAGTTCTCCCTGTATTTGTGGAGATAATTGGCTAATCCAAGCCACTTCCGTAAATCTCTAATATTTACATGCAAAGGCCACTCCACAATGGCTTTCACCTTCGCGGGATCCGCCCGGACTCCATCCTTACCGTTGAAGCATCCGAGGAAAGGAATTTCCTGAGCACCAAAGATACATTTGGATGCGTTTGCATATAACTGATGCTCTCGCATACATTCGAGCGCCGCTCGAAGATGTATCAGGTGCGTTTGAATATCAGACAAGTCGCCTTTTGCACGACTATGAACGAATATATCGTCGAAGTACGTCTTAGCGTACTTTATATGAGGGCGGAAGAGTTGGGTCACCAAGCGATTAAAAATCGCTGGTTCATTGTTTGGTTTTCACCAAAACTGACTCGTCCATTGTGGATGAGGAGTTCAACTCCTCTTCCGGACGCAATACGACAACCTAGTAGATTTCATCTGCTTTTACAGCAGTCTCAAACTCGTTGAAGGACATCTCCTCCAACGACAACAGTTCGCCAACCCCAGTCAACCGTTCAGGGCTTACGCCTTCTGTGACAACACCTGTAACACTATTCAGCATCCTATGGGACTGCTGACTACTGGCCTCGGGACTCATCCCGGGACCCAGATGGGGGGAGTCAATTGCCCCATTTATTGGAAGCGCATCGCGCCTATCCACAGAGGTCTCTACCTCTACCACCGGTGACTCACCGTTCTCACCTATAACGGCGTAGTCGGAATCATTTCCGACGTGCGAAAGAGACAAACTTCGGGTCTCTTCGCTTGGAAGCGCCTCGCGCTTAACCACAGGGGTCTCTACCCCTACCACTGGAGTTACCACAGGTAACTCACCAGTCTCGCCGTTCACGGCGTGGGGATTAACCGCCGAATCCCCCTCTTTAAGGAACTCTTCCTTAACGCCATTGGGAATGATCATTTCAGACATCCCAATCTCTGGCATCTCACACCACAATCGCTTTTGCGATCGAGCAAAGGTGGGTTCATGACTCGCCAATGCTTCACCCGATCGCGGGTGCGTTGAGCCAATGAGCTTAGACTTCCAGTCTATCCATGGCTTGTGGCGTTCCAGCCACTTTATGCCCAGAATGAGGTCATAAGTCGAGTCCAAATCCAGGACTATGCAACTTTCTAAGCTGTCGAAGTCTGCAAACTTCATCTTAAGGTCAATCAAGACCTTGGGTACAGAAACCTGTACGCCCGTCGCTAGACGGGCCGTGCCAACGTCACGAGAACGTGCCTCTAGGGTCTCGGCATACAGCCGACTCTTCACAACAGAAGCCCGTCTGACATAATTGTCAGACGCTCCAGAGTCTATCAAGACTCTCCAAGGCTTATCAAAGTCTTCACGTCCGTAAGGACTACCCGCAAACCTGGCTGGTACAACAACTTGGTGCTAGAAAGCACCGCTTCCTTCGGGGATTTGTGCTGTCGTCCCCTACCTTGGGGATTAACAGCACTGAGGGGTCCCCCAGTAAGGCGCCCCGCACCTATTGGGAGCAGCTGTTTCCCGACGGCTTGAGCGAAGGGCCTTTTGCCGCCCTCGGCCCCTTCCAGCGACTATCTCGATGGGGATTTTGTGGACATCTGTTCCGCAGATGATCCACTCTTCCACATATCAAGCCCCTTAGCGGCCCAAGCCGCTGCAACATAGATAAGAGCTCCTCCCCGAAGCTCTGCGAAAAAGAGTCAGAGTGACTCTTAGCGGAAGGTTTCCCCTCCACTTCGACCTGACTCAGGTCCATGGGTTCAGGACCCTCCTTAGAGGAACGAAAGTTCCTCTCGGCGTTAAACGTCATCTTAAACGCCTCCCCCAGGGATTGGGGTCGGCAGCGGAACAGTTCCGAACGTGCTGGCTCTTCTTTCAGGCCTCCCATGCCGACGGGGATGGACACATCGTTCGAATACGCTTTTGCGTACATCCCGGCCAACAGGGTCTTCAGTCCTTGGACATATGTCTCCAAGTACCTAGTGCCCTGACGGCACCTCAAAAACGCCAGATGATTCTGGCCATATCAGGCGTTGAATACCTGTCCATAAGCTTTCGCTTAAGGACTCCCCAGTTCGGGAACACGGTCGTGACCGAATCCTGGCACGTAAACGACCATGTACGGGCTTTGCCCGTAAGATGGATCAGTTCAAGTCCCACTTTCAGGTGATCCTCGATCACTTTCGCGGTGGCGAATGCGATTTCAACCTATCGAAGCCACACATAAAAGTTTTAACCTTTCTCGCCGGTGGATTCCTTTATCTTAAAGGACATCGGAGGGCGCACCCCCGTAGACGCGGGATAACTCCCGCGAAGACTCGCCCCATGGGCGATAAGGGAATTCACCCTTTCACGCACGGCATCGAGGCCCTACTCCACTAGATGGCGCATGCCATCCTCACCCAATATGGGTAACAGCCTTTTAAAGGATTCCTGTTGGACGGGGGTTAGCTTACCCCAATCGTCTTGATCCATCCCTTGCAGAGGATGTTGATCACCAACACAGGTGTTGGATTGACTACAAGTGCTACCAGATGTAGCCGGGTGCGTACACGCACGGTGCGGCTAGCGCACAGAGGAAGACTTTCCTTTAAGCGGCGTTCGCCGCTACTTAGCCGATACGCCCTTATAAAAGGGCTTAGTAGGAGAGAGCTCTCCTACTCGGGGCCAAGATTCCCGGGGTGTTTTACAGATAGCTTTCGCTAACCCCTTGTAACAAGGATTCCCTTATAAAGGGAGGTAGCGTAAGGGAGAACTCCCTTGGGCTACAATACTCACCGCGCGCGCTACCGGGCGTGGTAGTGCGCCAAGCTCCGCTAATGCCTTAACTACAAGGAGCTCCGCTAATGCCTTAACGACAAGGATCTCCGCTAATGCCTTAACGGAAAGGCTTCTTTACTAAGGGTGTAGGTAAAGGGAGGGCTACCTCTTACCTACGGCACTCACTGCGCGCGCGACCGGGCGTGGTCGCGCGCCTGCATTTTAGAGTGAAATGTAAACTGAATATATTTAATATGTAATTAGCCTAAATTAATTTAAACTAATATAAACTATATGTAATACTAAGTAGAATATTCCTAATTCGTACCTAGCTAAAATGTAGTGTACACACCTGTGTACTGACACGTGGATGGCTGACACACCACCACACCAAGGGTCCCTGCCCTGATTGGTTAAAATAACCAAAGGTTCAAAACCTTTCAAACCGGCCGATACTGACCTCAATCGTGGTGTATTCATGTACACCAACACTCAATGTAACCCGAATGTTACCCCGTTACACACATAAAGGGTTGGAGGCGTACGCATCACCTTCGGGATATCCAAGGTATACGACAAGCCCTTTCGGGCTAGTACCTTAAAATACCCCACAAACCTGGGGCGCAGTTTATTTCGTAATACGTTGGAAACTGCATGTGTAGGAAGTTTTTTTTAGCGTTTAAATAAAACACTTTCTCCTACTTTATACGCCTTTCTGTTACTCCACCCCTTGCGGTCAGCCTGCTCCTTCTTCTTGTCTTGGCTTTCCGCCATGGCATCGAAGACGTGTCGTAATACACTAAGGCGCATCGATAAAAACTTATCGATGTGCTTTCGCACAGATACAGGACTGACATCAGGGAATCCCCCCCTCAAGCCCTGGGCCACACACACGTGGCGTTAAAGGAACCCTCGGATTCACCAATCCGTTCACGTAAAACGGGGTAAACCCCGTAGATACATGAACCGAATTGCTAATAGCAAATTCGGCCATAGGAAGCATCTCACTCCAACTCTTTGGAGAATCCGGACATAAACTCCGGAGAATATCCTCAACAACGCGATTGACGCGTTCCGTTTTACCGTCCGTCTGCGGATGATCCGCAGTGGACATGAGGAGCTTGGTACCTAGCACTTTAAACAACGCTCCCCAAAACGTCTCGTAAAACGGGGATCCCAATCCAACACAACGGAATCGGGTAGACCATGATGTCGAAAGACACGCTCTGGAAACACTTTTGCTGTTCCTTGTCCATCAATGGACTCTGGAACTGCCGCCAGGTGAGCCATCTTGCTCAAACGGTCTACAAAGACCAATATGCCGGTGTTCCCGGCATTATCCTTTGGAAAACCGAAGATAAAATAATAGATTTTCCAACACTCCGTTGGGACGGACAAGCTCGCCAAAGGCGCAGCCAAACTTGCAGAGTGTTTAACCCTCTGACACGTCTCACAAGTGCGTATATACGCACCGACCCACTTATACATGTTGGTCCACCAATACAAAGCTCTTAAAGCGCTGTAGATCTTATCCCGACCTAAATGACCCCCGGTAGGGGCGTCATGTGCCTCAAAGAGGACTCTATACTTCAGTTCCTCATCATGAGGAACAACCACCCGCGGAGTGTCCTCCGCGCCCGTGCTATAATATAGCAAACCGTCACAGTACCTGTAACGGTGTAAACGAGCTTTAGCTCGACTTGACAGGGTTGTCTAAGACGAGCCAAGTCCCTTTTCACCCAACGCGCTGATAAGCGCCTTACACTGTGGGTCTTTCTCATACGCCTGGCGTATGAGATCAACCACAGACGAGGTGAAGAATGTCGCGTGAGTGATCTCGTAATCGGGACGACGCGACAACGCGTCTGCAAGCACGTCATGCTTGCCACGTTTATACTTAACCTCAAAGTTGTACTCCGCAAAGAAGGAGAGCCAACGGGCCATCCGTTGCGATAGATGAGGCGACTTTGTCGCTGTCCGTAAGGACGCGTGGTCAGTATAAACCACGAACGGCTTTGAGCCGAGTAGGTGAACCCTAAATTTGACAAGAGCATACTTCATTGCAAGTAACTCCTTGTCATAAACGGGATAATTCCGCTCCGCAGCTTTAAGCTGCCTCGACTCAAACGCAATCACGCGTTCCCTTCCTGCATCGTCTGCTTGTAACAAAGCACATCCGATTGCGAAATCGGAGGCGTCGCAGACGACACTAAATGGTTTCCCAGAGTCTGGGAGAGCAAGAACGGGATCTTTCAACAAGCTCCCCTTTACCGATTCAAAAGCGTTTTGGTGTTTGGTTTCCCAACACCAATCAACATCCTTCTTAAGAAGGCCCGTCAATGGCTTCGCCATTTCAGCGTAGTTCTCGGTGTACTTGTTGAGATAATTGGCTAATCCAAGCCACTTCCGTAAATCTCTAAGATTTACAGGTGAAGGCCACTACACAATGGCTTTAACCTTCGCGGGATCCGCCCGCAATCCATCCTTACCGATGAAGCATCCGAGGAAAGGAATTTCCTGAGCACCAAAGATACATTTGGATGCGTTTGCATACAACTTATGCTCTCGCATACGTTCGAGCACCGCTCGAAGGTGTATCAGATGCGTCTGAACATCAGACGAGTCGCCTTCCGCGCGACTATGAACGAATATATCGTCGAAGTACGTCTGAGCGTACTTTCTATGAGGGCGGAAGAATTTGAGTCACCAAGCTATTGAAAGTCGCTGGCGCATTCTAAAGCCCCTGTGGCATAACAAGCCACTCCCACAGCATTCCACTGGGCGTGATGACCGCTGTAAGCGGAATATCGGATGCTCGAATGAGCACCTGATAATACCCGTCCACCAGATCTAAGGCACTGTACACAGTACAGCCTGCCATATTGTTCTGGAGGACATCCTTCCGAGGAATCGGAGTCTGCATGGGTACAGTAGCTGCATTAAGCTTGCTGTACGCATGCACAATGCGCCACTTTCCGTTCGGTTTACGAACACAAAAAGTGGAAGATGAATGGGGAGACTTTCTCTCCCGTACCATACCTGCCTCTTCTTTCTCCTTGAAGAATGCGTCGATCACGTCGCATTGCTCCTAGGGGAGAGGCTACTTCCTAGTGACGCAGTATTTGGTTCCAGGAAACAAATCAATTTCATATCGGACTCCCCGATCCGGTGGTAACCCCATCGGCGGGTTGTCACTAATGACATCTCCAAATTCCTTTAGTAAGGAATGGTAAGGGTCCTCGGGATCCGCGAAGATCTTGAGACCGCTTCAGGCATTCAATGCCTGTTTGGATTGCACCAAAACTGACTCATCCATCGTGGATGAAGAGTTTAACTCCTCTTCCGGACGCAATACGACAACCTCGTCGATTTCACCTGCTTTCACAGCAGTTTCAAACTCGTTAAAGGACATCTCCTCCAACGACAACAGTTCGCCAACCCCAGTCAACCGTTCAGGGCTTACGCCTTCTGTGACAACACCTGTCACACTATTCAGCATCCTATGGGACTGCTGACTACTGGCCTCGGGACTCATCCCGGGACCAGATGGGGGGAGTCAATTGCCCCATCTATTGGAAGCGCATCGCGCCTATCCACAGAGGTCTCTACCTCTACCACCGGTGACTCGCCGGTATCACCTACAACGGCGTGGTCGGAATCATTTCCGACGTTCGAAAGAGACGAACTACGGTTCTCTTCGCTTGGAAGCGCCTCGCGCTTAACCACAGGGGTCTCTACCCCTACCACTGGAGTTAACACAGGTAACTCACCAGTCTCTCCCTTAACGGCGTGGGAATTAACCGCCGAATCCTCCTCGTTAAGGAACGCTTCCTTAACGCCATTGGGAATGATCATTTCAGACATCACAATCTCTGGCATCTCACGTCAGAATCGCTTTTGCGATCGAGCAAAGGTGGGTTCATGACTCGCCAATGCTTCACCCGACCGCGGGTGCGTTGAGCCAATGGACTTAGACTTCCAGTCTATCCATGGCTCGTGGCGTTCCAGCCACTTCATGCCCAAAATGAGGTCATAAGTCGAGTCCAAATCCAGGACTATGCAACTTTCTAAGCTGTCGAAGTCTGCAAACTTCATCTTAAGGTCAATCAAGACCTTGGGTACAGAAACCTGTACGCCCGTCGCTAGACGGGCCGTGCCAACGTCACGAGAACGTGCCTCTAGGGTCTCGGCATACAGCCGACTCTTCACAACAGAAGCCCGTCTGACATAATTGTCAGACGCTCCAAAGTCTATCAAGACTCTCCAAGGCTTATCAAAGCCTTTCACGTCCGCAAGGACTACCAGCAAACCTGGCTGGTACACCAACTCGGTGCTAGAAAGCACCGTTTCCCTCGGGACTTTGTGCTGTCGTCCCCTACCCTGAGGATTGACATCACTGAGGGATCCCCCAGTAGGGCGCCCCGCACCTAATGGGAACCGTTGTTTCCCGACGGCTTGGGCGAGGGCCTTTTACCCGGCTTTGGCCCCTTATAGCGATTGTCTTGCTGGGGATTTTTCGGACATCTGTTCCGCAGATGATCCGCACTTCCACAATGGAAGCATCTTATCGGCCCATGCCGCTGCAACATTGCAAGGAGCTCCGCTTCGAAGCCCTGCGAAAAGGAGTCAGAGTGACTCCTAGCGGGAGATTTCTTTACCGCTTCGACCTGACTAAGGTCCATGGGTTCCGGACCTACCTTTGAGGAACGAAAGTTCCTTTCGGCGTTAAACGCCATCTTGAACACCTCCCCCAGGGACTGGGGTCGACATCGGAAGAGCTCCGAACGTGCTGGCCCTTCTTTCAGTCCTCCCATGGAAACGGGAATGGACACGTTGTCCGAATACGCTTTCGCGTACATCCCTACCAACAGGGTCTTCAGCTCTTGGATGTATGTCTCCAAGTCCCTAGTGCCCTGACGGCACCTCAAAAACGCCAGCTGATTCTGGAAAACCATATCAGGCGTGGCATACATGTCTATAAGCTTTCGCTTAAGAACTTACCAGGTCGGGAACACGTACGTGACCGAATCCGGACACGTAAACGCCCATAAACGGGCTTTGACCGTAAGATGGGTTAGTGAAAGTCCCACTTGCAAATGATCCTCGATCACATTCGCTGTGGCGAAGGCCGTTTCGATCTCTCGAAGCCACACATAAAGTTTATCACCTTTTTCACCGGTGAATTCCGTTATCTTAAAGGATAACGGAGGGCGTACCCCCGTAGACGTGGAGTGACTTCCACGAAAACTCGACTCATGGGCGATGAGGGCGTTCACCCTCTCACGCACGGCATCAAGGCCCTGCTCTACTAGGATGCGTATGCCATCCTCACCTAATATTAGTACCAGCCTCTTAAAGGCTTCTTGTTGGATGGGGGTTAGCTTACCCCAATCGTCCTGATTCATCCTTTGCAGAGGTTGCCGTCTACCAACACAGGTGTTGGATTGACTACTAGTGCCACCAGATGTAGCCGGTGTGTAAGCGCACGGTGCGGCTAGTGCACAGAGGAAGACTTTCCTTATGCGGCGATACGCCGCTACTTAGCCGATACGCCCTAATAAAAGGTCTTGGCGTAAGATTACTCTCAAGCCCGGGGCCAATATTTTTCCATTTTACTGTTAGCTTACGCTAACGCTTTAGATTTACGCTTCCCTAAGTAGGGACTAGATAGGGGAGGCATTCCCCTGATACAACACTCACAGCACGCTCGACCCTTCCCGGTAGAACGTCTAGCTGGATAGTGTAAAATGGAAACCGTTTATATTTAATATGTAATTAGTCTAACTTAATAAACTAATGTAAACTATATGTAATACTAGGTATAACTTACTTAATACGTACCTAGCAGAAATGTAATGTTCACCACCTGTTTACCAACACGTGGCAGGCTTCCACGCCTTCACCAAGGGCTCCCGCCCTGATTGATTAAAACAACCAATAGGTCCGAACCTTTTGGACCGGTCAATACTTGACCTCAACCGTTTTGTATTTACGTACACCAACGTAACCAAATGTAACCCTGTTAGAGCTTCCTTCTCGATCACAGACACCACCAACGGATACTCAAGTAAACACCGTTGAAATTTCCAGTAGTATCGCCAATGGAGCTGCGTTCCCGAGGGAGTGTCATGCATTGTGCTAGGTCATCACCAGAGTGCGTCGGTAGGATATATTTGGATGAACCGTAAAAGTGATTTCTAATTTCTTGGACAGCAGCGCGTAGTCCTGCCGGTTCTTACGTGGAAGTGGTCCGGTGAAGACGCGAGGTTCTCTTGATGTATTTGCCAGGGGTCGACAACACCAAGCTTTACCAACCCCTCAAGGCAGCTGGATAGACTTGGATCGTAGTGAAGGCCTGGAGTAGAACGGTCAAGCCGTGTATATAGGGGCGTGTTCAAGTCTCCAGGTACTCAGTTTGTCGCTTCAGATTCAACCCTTCTGTATATAAGCTCTCAAAGAACCGTTGTTTCTCCGTGTGGTCGACTGGTCGTTATGCATATAGGCGGAAGAATTATCGACCATCGCTTTCACGACAAGGTAGCGTCCAGGAACAGACAAACTTGGCATTTTGACTGCTGAGTCAAAGCCAGGAAAATTGGATCGCAAAATAGTCATCACTCCACAGCTTCGGCCGCGCGTAGGTCTGCCCAGAAGGGAGTTTGGTTCGTCTATAAAAAGACGGTGTGCAACGCTGGAGTCAAGATGGAATTTGAATTTCGACAGGTGGTGAGCGTCACAGAATTTGGTTTCTTGTACACATGATAGCGAGTGCTTGGAGACAATACTGCCAATGAATAGATGGTCATTCTTTTGACGCCGTTGGTGTTGACGGTCAGGGAACTAATGACGTTCCAGTCATGCTAGGCCACGGTTGATTTAGTAAAGAGTAGCCAGAGCGCTAGAGAGAGTTCTCACCGAACCGTCTTCATTAACACAATTTTCCATCACCGATGAATCTTATGGTTAGTAGCCTTTGAGCGATCTAAGCTCTTCTAGTTTCAAGTTTCCAACACCGATGAATCTTATGGTTAGTAGCCTTTGAGCGATATAAGCTCTTCTAAGTCGTTAATCAAGTGACTCTGCCACTGTACTTTGCGACAATGCGTCATACAGTGCAGTCCAAGCTCGGAACGTAGTAACGTCAGCAGTGGATTCGGGTGCGACAAGCGCGTGTGATGCGCCGGAATCCACTCGACCGGAAGACCCATAAAGTATTGGATCCAGTGGTTGTTATTGAAGATAATTGGTGCGGTTGCCATCAAGGCCAGCTCGAACATGCCGAGGGATTTAGTTACACATGATAGCTCTGTGATGGCGTCGATGTGCAACGACCACAAGCTGCAAGTTTTAAATATGTCCTCGCGTCTCGAAGATAACGAGGTGCTCATGTCCATTTGTTCGAGAACGTCGTGTCGTTACCAGGGTTTGTCGCTCATAACACGCGGTTTATATGTGAAGTTGGGCGAGCTCAGTGAAAGCGGTGATGTGACCGGCAATCTAGAGTGACAGCGCGCGGAAAATATAAAACAACACCTAAAAAACCAAATTCTGCTATGCGTAAAGTAGCAAAAGTACATTCATTTAGTAGATAGACAGCCATATGAAATTTGTAATCAGAAAAAAAATGAGAGAAAATAAGTTGTAGAAAATCTTTAAAAATTATCTTAGTTCGGATTAAGGGATGAAACTCGCCCTTTTTGATAAAGTTTATTCTGAATTTATAAACCATTTTTTTACAAAAATGGGTTATTATTTTACCTATAAAAAATGAGAAAATACACAGAATGGGTCGGTTTTACTGTTACTGCCAGCTTCAACCTGTTTTTTCCTATTTTGCCCTAACCGCCCCGATATCCCCGGATTCAGGCTTCCATTCCATTAATCCTTTTCCCAAAAAGGATGAAAACTGAGAGAGAACGAAGTTTAGCGTCGACACCAAGACTTTCATAATCGCTCCTGTGAACCTCATCTACAAACCAATAAGTGTCAATCATAGTATAACCATCAATGAGTAAGTCCATGCTTCTTCCTTTTCTGCCTAGATTCCCCTAAATAAACTTTCTCTCGTCAAACTCGCTTGCTGCACTGCATATTATCCCGACATCAAATATATACCCGTTGTGAATAGCCACGTAATCCGGGTCTTCTCTCTATCCATAGTAGTATCCATCTGGTTAGTTCATTTGAGTCTTTTAGCCTTGCGTACGCAGCTCCTCCTGCCGCTCGTCACTCATAAATGATCTCTTAACTACAAAGCAATCCAACAGTGTCCCATCCACTGTTGTCATTACGTCTTCGTCTAAAATATTTCCTTTCATGGTCGTTAGCGCCCGGGTTATAGCATCCAGAATATTTTCTCTATCAAGCGACACAACCACGACCTCGCACACGTTCGGCACAAAGCTGCAACATGCACAAAAAGTAAGTCAACCTATAACAGCACCCATAGCCACGACCATAATGCATATCTCGTACTCTCCATTATCATCCTTCTTGAACCAGAATCTGAGGACATGGCAAGAGGAATAAAAGTTAGTTGGTCACCTTTTGGTTGGTCAAATTCGTGAGATTCCAGACCCAGTGGAGGCTGTGGCGCCGTCGCCATGCTCCTGGGCCCGTACCCCGGTCCTCGCCGAAGCGACATCAATTCTTTCTGTTTCAATTCTTTCTTTATATATGTGGATGTTATTATATAGAAGATAAAAAACAGACCCATTCTGTGAATATCAGAGAAAACCGATCCATTCTGTGAATTTCCGTGAAAAACCGACCCATTCTGTGTAATTTCTCTTTGTAACAGGACTGATCCTGTTACTGTCTTACACTGTATTTTGCGAGGAAGCGCGCAATACAATAGGGCAGGATTAGTTGATAACAACTAATACTATACTAAAAGTAAATATATGAATATTCACTTAGGCCTAAGAACGCAAAATTAAGAGTGTTTATTTAATGGGTGGTTTAGAGGCTAATAGTATAGTAACTAACTAATTAATATAATAATATCAAGTCTTTAACTAACTGTACTATTAGTTAACCTGCAAGATTCGGTATTTATACCGAATCGACTTTTCCTTCTTAGATTATAATAACTTATAATCTCTTATTTAAATTTCAGACAACGCGTCTGAAATTAAACTGTGATATTCTAACTTGAATATCAATTATGTAATGGCACCCCATTACATCACCCCCCACTTAAGGTGGTTGGCCAATAATAACTCTTATTTTGGCCAATCATGGGTGGCACTTGTTGGTCGTTCTCATTTACCAACTGATTGACCATCGACTCGATGGTCAAAGCACACGGCGGCGCTCTAAAGAGCGCTGCTGAAAACAATAAAGGAGCTTCTTCCTCCGCCTCAGCACTAGGTGCTGAGGTGTTGAGTTACAACGGTGACGCTTCATTAGCAGCGTCAACTACGCAAAGGTCGGAAGACGTACCGTCTTCGACCACAGATGCTGCTAAGGCGGCATCTGGCAAGGAACAGGGAGATGTTGCTAATTCAACATCTCGCACGATGGCAACTTCCGAATGGCGTGTTGCCAAGAGGGCCATGTTCGGGAGTTCTGACTCTGAACAAGTGATGGGGATACAGCTGTCCCCACTAAAGAATCTAGCGAGTCGAAACTCGCTAGGTGCTCATCGCCTAACAGCGATGACGACTCTGGTGTCGCTGTCAGCTATGACAGCGACAATGATTATCACAGGTGGTTGCGGGAACGCAGAGCCCCATCTGGACCAAGTACTTCTCCACGTCGGGGTGATTTAACCCCGGCGAGTGGTGTTGAAGCAGGCGGTGCTCCGCCTGCTAAAAGAGCTCGAACAGAAGCGGCGCCTGCAGCTTCTAAAGCGTATCATCGTACGGAACCACATGTTCCGTACATAGTGGGGTTTTGGGCCCCTGGCTGGGCTATTGCCCCCAACAGTGGAGGTCACCGTAAATGGGACTGCCAGTAGGCGTTGTTCGATATCAACGTGATGGATGACTGCGAAGACATCCAGTCACGTCGATTCGATCGAAGTACAGACGATAGACGTCTGTACTTTATTGACCTCTTTTTCCAGGTTCGATATTATTCGAGCCGGAAAGGGTCAAGGAAGAACAGGGACGATAAAGACGCCCTGACTCAGAGTTGGAATGCTTTTGTTGACAACTACAACAATAGCCCAGATTATTACGTGAATAAAGTTCACGTAATGCGCGAGCGCTTTTTAAAGCACTCACGAACAGGCAAAATGGAATACATCCATTTTGCTTGCAACAAAGAAGGGTTAAAGTGTGGTGTCCCTTCTCACCTCGTTTGCCCGCGGTGTACGCAGGGCGCTCCTCGTCTGTCAGAGGAGGAGTTGCCGGGGTACGGTGGTTTTTCCGTACCCGCCGAAATTCAGGGTTTAATCGATACCCTGAATGCATCAACACCTACTGTTGATGCTACTTTGCCTTATCAGTTTGAGACTTCTTCTCAAACTCAGTTAAAAGGTCTGGGGCGTCGGCCCTCAGAACCTCAATCGGTTCCCAAGAGTAGAACTCTTGGGGATATCTCAGCCAGCGTACCAAGTACTCGGTACGCTGCCCATTCTTCAAAGTCACCGAGCGCTTCGAGATCAAGCGCTCGAGGATATATCGCTTTTCCCCTGATTATCGATCAGGGGCGGCGGAGGTTAATAATTCCCTCTCTGTTGTTGTTGCGGAGCATGGTTCTTTGCTCCGCAAGCTCGAGGAGGGTTATTCCTCCTTGAGCAGCGATATGTCTCACTGTGTGAAGACATATCGGTCTCTTTGCGAGGATGTCCGCGACATCCTCGGGGCGCACACTGCCCTCCAGCAGAAGAATGATCTTCTGTACATTGAGCTTTCCCGCTATAAGGGAGAGCTCGATCGGCGCACGGCTGATATTGAGCAGTCGAAGGCGGAGGTAACGACTCTCCGCACTGCTCATCAACGGCTGGAGGCCGATTACAAGTCTCTCTTGGGAGACTTGGAGAAGCACGGCATCTTCCGTGGTTCTGCGTCTCGTCGTAAGACGAAGACAAGTGATACGGCTTGAGCCGCCCAACATAGAATGTTGGGTGAAGCCGCATTGCTGCGGGAATGTCTAAGGTATAGGCATTCCCCCGAATCTCTTGGACCTTGAAGGGTACAATGTACTTAGGAAGCAACTTCCGTGTAGGGAAGTTGCTTATTGCATGTGTAGGCAAATTAGTAGTACTTAGTAATACTAATTCACCTATAAGAAAGGAGTTCTTGTTCTTCCTTCCTTGTTTATCTGCATTTTGCTTCTGCTTATCAAAAGCAGAGGCAAGTGAATCCTTTACATAGCGTATTACAGCTTGGCGCTGTAATACGAATTCATCTACTGCTTTATCAGCAGTAGGTGCATTGTCCTCATTGTCTGCAGCCATTGCTGCAGACACATATTCAGCGTATGAAGCTTCAGTTTCAATTGAAGCTACTTCCGCTTCTACTGTATTTTCAGTAGAAGGGCCATCGTTTTGTTCACAAGTTGCAGTCGCAAGTTGCGCATTGACTCGCTCAAAATTTGAGCGGGTCCCTCCCCCACTTAGATTTGGCGTACCGCCAAGTAAAGCTGGGGTTCGTGGATGCCTTAAGGCATTCACGTAGAACGGTGTATGCTTAGTTGAAGCATGCACCGAATTGTTAATCGCAAATTCAGTGAGTGACAGGTAGTCACTCCACTGTTCAAAGGCATGTGCGTACGATCGCAACATGTCTCCGAGAACGCGGTTAACCCGTTCCGTCTGCCCATCCGTTTCCGGATGGTCCGCAGTTGACATCTTCAACTGGGTTCCCAACAATGAGAACGTTTCTTGCCAGAAACGTCCTGTAAATCTCGGATCTCTATCCAAGACAATGTCTTCCGGCATTCCGTGCAAACGGAATAACGTATCAACGAATATCCGCGCTGTTTGAGCGGCGGTTACATTCGCTGATACTGCAGTAAGATGCACCATCTTACTGAAACGGTCTACAAAGACCACTATTCCAGTCTTCCGACTATTGTCGGGTGGAAGACCGAATACGAAGTCCATTGAAATGGACTTCCAACACTCTGTCGGAACCGGCAGAGACTGCAGCGGAGCCTGTGCAGACTGCGCAGGCTTAACGCGCTGGCAAATCTCGCAAGCGCGTACGTATTTGCGTACCCACTTGTACTGGTTTCGCCAGTAAAAGTCACGTACGAGAGAAGCGTATGTCTTCTCTCGACCTTGATGCCCCAAAATCGGTGCATCATGATACTCAAACATTATTTGATGTTTGAGATCATCGTCGTTTGGAACGACGATGCGACTTTC
>JAPDHQ010005970.1:0-19428 GCA_026184515.1 Peronosclerospora sorghi | reverse complement strand
ACTAAGTAAAACTATCTCCCTATGGTCCCCAATATGTACACACATGAAAATATGTAAGTACACGCAATCTCATGTGACTTACCAAAATCCGTGTTCTTGACACCTCTTGCACATGATAGGCTTAAAAGCCTCCTGGATTTCCACCAATCCGAGCACCGATAAGCCGATCGGTGTGCTGCTGACAAAAAGCGACCAAAATTCTTGAGTCCGCTTCACCACGGCCGCCCCTGAGTCTGGTCGCAGCCGCGCAACGGTAGAGGACCGATCTCATCATATTCCAGATCTTCACAGAAGCGGACTTCACCAATGGACAGATCTCCGAGTCCACCTTCGCCAGGTACTTGCCTTGTACAGCTGATCGTCTTGTAACCTCTCTTGACATTCTTTGCTACAGGTGCCCTGCGATCCTCATAGCCCCATATCGATTCGCCGACCAGATCGACCCGATCTGACAGCCATCACAGCACTTCAGGGTCCGACATACCGGACAGGCATCAGATCGAGGCCGATTAGCTCCGGAAAACGGTCCGGGAGCTTCAGTCCCAGTTGGACATCAGGGATTCTTCACTCCTGCAACTGCGGAAGGAGGTAGATACGTTGATCCCCATGTCCACGAAGTTGCAGGAGGTGAACGATGAAAACGCACATCTCCGGGCCCAGATCGCCCAAAAAGCAACGCGAGGTAAGCCGATCGGTCTGTTTTTATCTTGGGTCTGCTCTGACCCTCCTTTGTATGTAGATCGGTTGCCCGCCGACATCGCCAAAACTTTCGACGCCTTATTTACGGCTGATCGGCAGTCGCATGATCACTGCGATCAGCTCAGACCGATCTTGGACGGGCTGATCGGCGCACGGCACAATCTGTCTGGATTGGAGGCCTACAGGTCACACCTCCTGGAACAGCTCGCGGTGCTTAACCGGCAGAGGTTGGAGGACAAGTCCGATCGGACTTTACTCCTCACCCAACATGGTGACCCGGAGAGGCAGATCGGCGAGTTGCAAGTCGTGGTCCGGGAGCAGATCGGGAAGGTCGAGTCCTTCCAGAGCCGATAGGACGCCTGGTCCCAGGAATTAGATCGTCGATGGGAGGCCGTAAATCGGTGCTACCAACAGTTGACTGACCTGTTGCACCGTCTTCCGATGCTCTAGCGCTGACCGGTCTGCATCGGCCGTTCTGGTCGATCTGCATCAAGATCGGACCCGACGCCACTCATTGGCTAAAAGTAACCACACCAAAATTCCGAAAACTTCCAAGAAGCGTAAGGACGCGTCGAAGCGCTCACGGGCGCGGGGCATAGCGCGCGACTCCGAACTCGAAGAGAAGCGAGCGGTGTCCCAGAAGAAAGCCAAGACGCTGGCGCATCTCCCAAGCCCCAGATCGGCCGCGGATGATACGTCTATCATCATCAAATCTCGTGCGCCCTCGCTCCCCCGCGCCGCTCACACCAAACGTATAGAGTTCTCCTCCGGAGAGGTCTCGGGGGGCGGATCGAGCGATTCCGAGTTCTTGATCACTGCTTTATCCAAGTCCCGATCCGATCAACGCCGAGGTTCCGTTCCTGCAAAGCCTGCATCGGGGGCTAATAAGGCGATCAGCTCCCAGGATGATGGTTCTGCAAAGACGCGCGAGTCAACCGGATCGGTGCCTTCGTTCCATCCCGGCACTTCTGGGCTGCGCCGTCACGCCCGATTGAAAGGGGTGTCGATTGAAGATCGACCTCTCCCATCGCTGACTTCAGATGCCACTTCTCCATGGTCATCGTGGCCGATCGGTAGCTTGTACCAATCTGCCCTGACCAAGCAGGTATTAGCCCGATCTCTATCGCGTCCAGACTCCTGGATTTTTCTTCCATCTTCAAAGGCTCCTACCGCTCCTGCATGGCGGGCGGACTTGGTCACAGCACCACAAATCGCCCGTATGTACGCAGATGAGCCATGGAAAGTGTTCGTCCGCCCCAAGTTGGGGTCCATGTTTGCGTCGACTGCGTGGATCGACTCGTTCTTAGGTCGAGTGAAGGACTTCAATGAGACCAACAGCCAAGCGATCTGAGAGTCTACACACTATCTAGTGCTTCCGCCTGGTCGAGCTCAACATGATCAAGTCCTGATCTCGTTCCAGAAAAACCGGAAGAGGCGCTGGAGTCGGGCAGGCGAGGCCTGGCAGACCCTATGCCAGTTCGTTCTGGGAGGGATGCTGGCCCGCGAGTGCGACATCGACATCTTTTTGTATCGTGTGGTTCTCCATATGACCAAGAGTCGTGTGATAAAGCCGGGGTATTAGCTAACGACGGCGTCTGGTATCCCGGTCTTCATTGTGACGAGCCGGTCGCAGACCTGAAGGACGCTTTGATCCAACTCGATCGGAAGGAGCCCTGGCGCAATCAGCACCAGAACCATATCAGAGACCATCCGGCGCTGACTATCGGCCGTCTGTGGGGTGATTGAGACTCTTGATGCGGTAGTTAGATGACCAGATAATCCATAATACATGTCATCATTCTTTTCAAATTCCTGATCATCCAATCACTTGACCAAATTTCATCATTTTCTCCAAACTTGCACCAACACGTTATCATATACAGTTTTCATCCACATCGCGAAGATCATCAACCCGTTCGTCATTCCACCACTCCAGTTCGTCACGGTTCATCACATTTCATCACAAATTAACAGTATTCTGACCTCACACATATTCACACCGATCGATATACTGATCGGCGCTACTGTGTGTCTTGATCTTCGTGGGTCTGCATCACTGCGAAGCGATTCCTACTGACTCGTTTTCGCTCGAACTCTCGTAGCAGTGCTCCACAATTTAGGTCGAGTTCGTCGATCCAAGTTTCTTCATCATGATCCTTCCAGCGGAACAGATATTCTCGGTGGATGCGGCCAAAACGGGTCTTCTCAACCGATCGGGCATCCAGCACCTTTTCCACCTCGAATTCGTCCTCTTCCAATGGCCTTTCCCAACTTTCCTCCGGCAGCAGAGCCTCATCGAAATCGAATCTCTCCGCTTCGTCCACCAGACAGGGCATTTTAGGCCCATCGGGGAATTCTCTGACCAGCTTCAGTTTGGACACGTGCACGATCGGAAAAACTTTGTAATCCGTGCCGATCGTGATCATACGGGCAGCATGCTCACCGATCAGCTCTGCTACACGAAAAGGAACGTGCCACATATGACCCAACTTCTTTGCATAGCCTTCCTTGACCCGATCGAGGTATAACCAGACCCTCGCCCCTGGTTCAATACCATGAGGTCGGACCTGATCGTTATTCCGGTCTGCTCGATCTTGTGTGGCCTGACGCAACTTTTCGTTGACGACTTCTTTTGCATATTGATAGTGCTTCTGGACCTGTATACGCCAACGACGGGCATCGCGGTCGCGGGTCCGAGTGTAGCCGATCGGTATCGCCGCTTCAAGTGTCGATCGAGGGTCCCATCCATATGCCAGATAAAAAGGCGTTTCTCCTCGGACCCGATCAGTTGAATAGTTGAGTGCAAATACCAGTCTCTATGAATACTCGTCCCAGTCACGTAGGTCCGGATCGGCCACATACATCTTGATCCCCCTTGTGATTATCTGCACCATGCGTTCAGCCTATCCGTTCGCTTGCGGGCGATATGCCATCGTCGCGCTCTGCTTCTGGCCTAGCATGTTATTGAACGATCGGAACACCTCAGCCATAAAACCGGGTTCCCTATCGTGTCTGATAACTTCTCTGGCGCCGAACCTTTTGAACACGCATTCCTCGTAACTCTGGGCGATCTGCTCCGCAGATCGGGATGCACTAGCCTTTGCAATAACCAGACCAGTGAACAGGTCGATCCAGATCAGCAGTTCAGTGTTGTCGCGTGTCGTTCTGGGCAGCGACGGTATGTGATCCATTGCTATCACCTGTAAAGGGTAAGTAGCCTCGATATTTCCGGGCGATCGGTCCTTGATTATCGGTATGCCCTTTCCGGTCTCGCAATCCGTGCAACAGCCCACACATTTCTGCACGCTCCGAAAAAGTCCTCTCCAGTGAAAGTGGGCCCTGCTCTTGTGGTATGTCCTACCTATTCCCTGGTGTACGCCTTCTAGACTCACAATATAGTGATGGAGGACATCCGGCTGTAGCAACTCAGGGGACACCAGTTTCGCCAGTCGATCTCGATCGGCACTGTCTTGGTCTACGTCACGGCAGTAATACAGCAATCCATTGTCGTCCACATCGTAACTGTCCGCGATCTTGGTACATTCTTTCGCTTGATCATTCGTTAACTTGACAGTTCACCGCGCAGATAGGCTTTCAAGTTGACGATCCACTATTCTTCGTCCTGCGCCTTGAGGATCCGTTCCGCCCTTAGCTGTTGTACAACGCACTCAATCAGCCTTTCTTTTGGGAACGATCGGCGAGACTTCTGAGTTCGCGATCTAGTCGCCGCCATCACATGTACCTGACCGGGGATCTCCTTGGGCTTGATCAACTCCGGGAGCCTGTTTATGTCCATAAGTTCAAGTAGAACGGCCTCCTCGGTGATCGTCGCCCCGATCTGGTCCCTCATGGCCTGGGTCGCGAGGTGGTCGGCGCTTCAGTTCCAATCCCGTTTCACGTGCAGTAGCTCGTGGTTCGGGTAGTCTTTCAGTGCCTTCATCACCCGATCATTCAACAACTTCGGCCGTGGTGCCTTACAGTCGATCTCCCCGGTGATCTGCCTTATCACTAGGTTGTAGTCACCACATATGATGATCCGCCCTTTCTTTTGTTATGACATCAGATCAAGACATAGAAGGAGCCCCCGATATTCCGCCTCGTTGAACGTTATGTCCGGCGTGAAATCGGCGGCGGCTGCTACTATAGACCATTGTGGTAACTTCCACAGTATGGCACTATAGGATCCGACCTTCTTCTTCACGCTAGCCGATCCGTCGAAACTCAAGACCAGGAGTTCCCCATCCCGATCGACGATCGGTGGCGGCATCGAGATTGACTGTCGAGGTTTCTTCCTCGCGGCAATCGCCATCAGATCTTTATCCAATTCAGACCGAGGGGTGATACAGGCATCCAATGTGCCCAATATCTCTTCCTCTCCCTTGGTGCACTTGACGACCTCGAGGGACTACTGTGACAGGATCGCTGACCATCTGCCGAGCCGACCGTCCATCCCATTGGCCGATAATAGCCAGGCCAATGTCGACTTTCTCGAAATAACCTTTACAGGTCGGCCGATCAGTAGGTTATAGCACACATCCAAAATCAGTAGTAAAGCCAGAACTTCCTTTTCGACGATCCCATAGTTGACTTCGTTCGGCTTCAACGTCCGGCTCGTAAAAGTGACCGGGTGGTACACTCCATCATGTTCTTGAACTAGAGTGGCAGAAATGGCCCACTTACTAGCATACACAATGACGATCGGCATTTTTTCCGGATCGAAGTGCCTGAGAATCGGTGCCGTCGCCATCTTGGCCTTCAGCATACCTAAAGCAACCTGTGCACGCTTCATGTGATCCTCTGCCTCCACCTGAGGAAAATCAGCAGGCATATCAGAGTTGCAGCCCTCCCGTAAAGTTTCCCGATCTCCTTCGCGCAACATATGGTAGTCGACTTCCCGGAGTTCGTACAGCACGGCCGCGTAAATAACGAAGTCTTCAACGAAGCGGCTGTAGTAATTTAGGCTCCCTAGGAAGGACTGCATTGCCTTCAGTGATCTGGGAAACGGGAGGTTGCTCAGTGACTCCAGATCCTTGGGATTGGCCTCCAGCTCACTGATTGACACCATATGACCCAAATAGGCGACCTTGGACATGCCCCAAAAACTCTTCACAGCACTGATCGATAGGTTCCAGCGATCGCATGTCTTCAACAACCGTTCGACCTTCTCGCACAATCGCTCCATGACGAAGCAGGGATCAGAATGTCGTCGATATACGATGGCCTCCCCAGAACGGACGGTCTCCTTTCCCGATCGGGTTCACCCTCTGTAAATACATCATGGTTTTCGGTGGGGTCCCGATCGGTACTGATCTTGAAATGTCCATACAATGCGTTGTCGATCAGTCTCTGGTAGATCTGGGGCGCGTTGTTCAAACCGAACGGCATACGGTTCCTGTAACAGGACTGATCCTGATACAGGGTTACACTGTATTTTGCGAGGAAGCGCGCAATACAATAGGGCAGGATTAGTTGTTCCCAACTAATCCTATAAAAAGTAAATATATTAATATTCACTTGTTATCTAGAACGCAAAATTAAGAGTGTTTTTTTAATGGGTGGTTTAGAGGCTAATAGTATAGTAACTAACTAATTAATATAATAATATCAAGTCTTTAACTAACTGTACTATTAGTTAACCTGCAAGATTCGGTATTTATACCGAATCGACTTTTCCTTCGTAGATTATAATAACTTATAATCTATTATTTAAATTTCAGACAACGCGTCTGAAATTAAACTGTGATATTCTAACTTGAATATCAATTATGTAATGGCACCCCATTACATCACCCCCCACTTAAGGTGGTTGGCCAATAATAACTCTTATTTTGGCCAATCATGGGTGGCACTTGTTGGTCAGAATTTCTCATTCACCAACTGATTGACCATCGACTCGATGGTCAAGACACACGGCGGCGGCGCTCTAAAGAGCGCTGCTGAAAACAATGAAGGAGCTTCTTCCTCCGCCTCAGCACTAGGTGCTGAGGTGTTGAGTGACAACAGTGACGCTGCATTAGCAGCGTCAACTACGCAAAGGTCGGAAGACGACCCGTCTTCGACCACAGATGCTGCTAAGGCGGCATCTGACAAGAAACAGGGAGATGTTGCTAATGCAACATCTCGCACGATGGCAACTTCCGAATGGCGTGTTGCCAAGAGGGCCATGTTCGGGAGTTCTGACTCCGAACAAAGTGATGGGACAGATGTCCCCACTAAAGGATCTAGCGAGTCGAAACTCGCTAGGTGCTCATCGCCTAACAGCGATGACGACTCTGGTGTCGCTGTCAGCTATGACAGCGACAATGATCATCACAGGTGGTTGCAGGAACGCATAGCCCCACCTAGACCAAGTACTTCTCCACGTCGGGGTGATTTAACCCCGGCGCGTGGTGTTGAAGCAGGCGGTGCTCCGCCTGCTAAAAGGGCTCGAACAGAAGCGGCGGCTGCCGCTTCTAAAGCGTATCATCGTACGGAACCACATGTTACGTACAGAGTGGGGTTTTGGACCCCTGGCTGGGCTATTGACCCCAACAGTGGCGGTCACCGTAAACGGGACTGCCAGTATGCGTTGTTCGATTTCAACGTGCTGGATGACTTCGAAGACATCCAGTCACGTCGATTCGATCGAAGTACAGACGATAGACGTCTGTAATTTATTGACCTCTTTTTCCATGTTCGATATTATTCGAGCCGGAAAGGGTCAAGGAAGAACAGGGACGATAAAGACGCCCTGACGCAGAGTTGGAATGCTTTTGTTGACAACTACAACAAAAGCCCAGATGATTACGTGAATAAAGTTCACGTAATGCGCGAGCGCTTTTTAAAGCACTCACGAACAGGCAAAATGGAATACATCCATGATGCTTTTATCAAAGAAGGGTTAAAGTGTGGTGTCCCTTCTCACCTCGTTTGCCCGCGGTGTACGCAGGGCGCTCCTCGTCTGTCAGAGGAGGAGTTGCGGGGGTACGGTGGCTTTTCCGTACCCGCCGAAATTCAGGGTTTAATTGATACCCTGAATGCATCAACACCTACTGTTGATGCTACTTCGCATTATGAGTTTGAGACTTCTTCTCAAACCCAGGCAAAAAGGTCTGGGGCGTCGGCCCCTCAGAACCTCAATCGGTTCCCAAGAGTCGAACTCTTGGGGATATATCCCAGCCAGCGTACCAAGTACTCGGTACGCTGCCCCTTCTTCAAAGGCACCGAGCGCTTCGAGATCAAGCGCTCGAGGATATATCGCTTATTCCCCTTATTATCAATCAGGGGCGGCGGAGGTTGAGAATTCCCTCGCCGTTGTTGTTGCGGAGCATGGTTCTTTGATCCGCAAACTCGAGGAGGGTTATTCCTCCTTGAGCAGCGATATGTCTCACTGTGTGAAGACATATCGATCTCTTCGCGAGAATGTCCGCGACATCCTCGGGGCGCACACTGCCCTTCAGCAGAAGAATGATCTTCTGTACGTCGAGCTTTCCCGCTGTAAGGAAGAGCTCGATCGGCACAAGGCTGATCTTGAGCAGTCAAAGGCGGAGGTAATGACTCTCCGCTCTGCTCACCAACGGCTGGAAGCCGATTACAAGTCTCTCTTGGGAGACTTGGAGAAGCACGGTATCTTCCGTGGTTCTGTGTCTCGTCGTAAGACGAAGACAAATGATACGGCTTGAGCCGCCCAACATAGAATGTTGGGTGGAGCCGCATTGCTGTGGGAATGTCTAAAGTATAGGCATTCCCCCGAATCTCTTGGACCTTGAAAGGTCCAATGTACTTAGGAAGCAACTTCCGTGTAGGGAAGTTGCTTATTGCATGTATAGGCAAATAGATAGTACTTAATAATACCAATTCACCTTTCAGAAAGGAGTTCTTGTTCTTCCTTCCTTGCTTGTCTGCATTTTGCTTCTGCTTATTAAAAGCAGAGGCAAGTGCATCTTTTATATAGCGTATTACAGCTTGGCGCTGTAATACGAATTCATCTACTGCGTTAATTAGCAGTAGGTGCGTTTCCCTCATTGTCTGCAGCCATTGCTGCAGACACATATTCATCACATGCAGCTTCAGTTTCATTTGAAGCTGCTTCCGCTTCTACTGTACTTTCAGTAGAAGGGCCATCGTTTTGTTCACAAGTTGCAGTTGCAACTTGCGCATTGACTCGCTCAAAATTTGAGCGGGTACCTCCCCCACTTAGATTTGGCGTACCGCCAAGTAAGCTGGGGTTCGTGGATGCCTTAAGGCATTCACGTAGAACGTTGTATGCTTAATTGAAGAATGCACCGAATTGTTAATCGCGAATTCAGTGAGTGACAGGTAGTCACTCCACTGTTCAAAGGCATGTGCGTATGATCGCAACATGTCTCCGAGAACGCGGTTAACCCGTTCCGTCTGCTCATCCGTTTCCGGATGGTCCGCAGTTGACATCTTCAACTGGGTTCCCAACAATGAGAACGTTTCTTGCCAGAAACGTCCTGTAAATCTCGGATCTCGATCCGAGACAATGTCTTCCGGTATTCCGTGCAAACGGAATACCGTATCAACGAATATCCGCGCTGTTTGAACGGCGGTTACGTTCGCTGATACTGCAGTAAGATGTACCATCTT
Organism: Peronosclerospora sorghi; assembly: GCA_026184515.1. Classification (NCBI taxonomy): domain Eukaryota; phylum Oomycota; class Peronosporomycetes; order Peronosporales; family Peronosporaceae; genus Peronosclerospora; species Peronosclerospora sorghi. The sequence goes on along the minus strand of JAPDHQ010005970.1, from coordinate 10,140 downwards.
ACTGAAACGGTCTACAAAGACCACTATTCCAGTCTTCCGACCATTGTCGGGTGGAAGACCGAATACGAAGTCCATTGAAATGGACTTGCAACACTCTGTCGGAACCGACAGATATTGCAGCGGAGCCTGTGCAGACTGCGCAGGCTTAACGCGCTGGAAAATCTCGCAAGCGCGTACGTATTTCCGTACCCACTTGTACTGGTTTCGCCAGTAAAAGTCACGTGCGAGAGAAGCGTATGTCTTCTCTCGACCTTGATGCCCCGAAATCGGTGCATCATGATACTCAAACATAAGTTGATGTTTGAGATCATCGTCGTTTGGAACGACGATGCGACTTTCATCTTTTTGGTCTGTGCTGTAAAGCAGCAGACCATCGTGAAGTCGATATCGATGCACGCAAGCGCGGAGGAACTCTGGGAGTTCGTCGCGTTTCTCACTTGATTGATTACGTAAGTAATCAATCAACAGACGTGTCTCCTCGTCTGTTTTGTACGCCTCGCGTACTTGTCGTATAATTGACGACGACAAAGCAGTGCAATGGATCGCGTTTGCACTGGCCTCTTCGGTTACGGACGGTTTCGTCTCGTAATCGGACCTTCGTGATAGCGCATCTGCTATCACGCTCAACTTTCCGGGTTTGTATTCAACCGTAAAGTTGTACTCAGCAAAGAATGACAGCCATCGAGCCATTCTTTGAGAAATGTGTGGTGATTTCATGGCCGTGCGTAGCGACGCATGGTCCGTGTAAACCACAAACGGTCTATCTCCCAATAGATAGATCCGAAACTTAGCCAGTGCGTACTTCATGGCAAGGAGTTCCTTGTCATGCACTGGATAGTTGCGCTCGGCTAGGCGCAACTGACGCGATCGGTAGCAGATTACGCGATCACGATCATCGTGATCACGCTGCATCAAAGCACAGCCGATAGCGAAATCGCTCGCGTCGCAAACGACGTGGAACGGACGATCGTTATCGGCTATAGCCAAGACAGGCGCTTCAGTCAAGCTTTGCTTGACTGCATCAAAAGCATCTTGACATTGGGTATCCCAATGCCATTCGGCATCTTTCTTAAGTAATTGAGAAAGAGGTCGTATCAACCCAGCATAGTTGCACGAAAACTTGTGCAAATATGTTGCAAACCCAAGGAACTTTCGAAGTTCCTTAACGTTGTTTGGCGTAGGCCATTCAACGATCACCCTGATCTTTTCTGGATCAGGACGCACCCCGTTCTTGCCCACAACGCATCCAAGAACGGTTATCTCAGGTGCACCAAAGGTGCACTTCTTCAGATTTGCATAGAGCTTATGCTTACGCATAAGCTCTAACACTCGACGTAGATGCTCCCTATGGACATCTACATCGCTTTTATCGTGTTCACCCTTACTATGGATGAACACTTCATCGAAATAACTCGGTGCGAATTCTCGCACCGGGCGTAATAGATGCGTTACGCATCTGTTAAACGTAGCAGGGGCATTTCGAAGACCCTGTGGCATAACAAGCCACTCCCAAAGCATGCCGATTGGGGTGCTTACTGCCGTGAGAGGGATATCCTTCTCACGCATTAGGATTTGATAAAATCCATCTCTTAGATCGAGAGCACTAAAGATGTTGCTCCCGCACATGCCATCTATGATGACATCCTTCCGCGGTATCGGTGTCTGTTCCGGTACCGTCGCTGCGTTCAGCTTGTTGTAAGCGTGAACGATTCTCCACCCACCTGTGGACCTTTTCACACAAAAGGTGGGGGTAGAGTGCGGTGAGGTAGACTCCCGCACTTGGCCTGATTTACGACGAGCTTCGAAGAACTCGTCGATCGCTTTTACCTGATCACGTGGCAACGACCATTGCCGCGTAACACAATACTTCGTGCCTGGCACGAGGTCAATCTCATGACGAGTTCCCTTATCCTTAGGGAGCTCGCTAGGTACTTCTTCTGGGAATACGTCAGCGTATTCTCGAAGTATCTCATAAAATGGGGAGTTCGCTTTAAGCGACTCCCAGCTCTGCGCTTCAAAGCGCTGAACTCTCGTTTGATCATTGGGAACCTCTTTCCCAATGTTTTCCACTTGTAATGTGGATATTCGTTAACGAATATCCACTACATCATATGTTGCAACGAAGATACAGATCTGTTCGATCTGACCATCGTGCAAGTTTCTCACAAACTTCTTCCAGCTTAGCGCTGGAAGAGCCATCACCTCCGGACCTTCTTTCGGAGGGTGTTCCATCAACAGAGACTGGGTAGCTAATCCGGTCTCCGTTTGCGTCAAGACGTTGATCGTCTCGACGGAACTGCCCATGCAATCAGACGCACTCGTCTGATTGACTGCTACACGGTGATTACGATTCACCGTGTGCGAATACTCATCATCATGGTGGCCACTACCTACCATGGAATTTTGGCGATCAGATGTGCTCGTCTGACCGGCCGCCTTTTCTGCGACACGGTGGTCTTTATCACCCGTGTGCATGGCTAACGCAACGTGGTGGGCACTGGCCACCACGGAGTTTTGCTCACGATTGCACTCGATCGTGAGCTCACTCTCATCAACACGGAATTCATTCGTCGTGTTGGAACCTTCGGTCGCACAGTGGGTGTTTCCCACTGTGGATACTGTTTCATTCTCACGGTGGGTGTTTCCCACCGTGGATATCACTTCATTCTCACGGTGGTCTTTATCACCCGTTGAATGTTTCTCTCCAACACGCAAAGACTCTTCTGTTGCGTGTGGTAGTCCCTCTGGACTCTCACCAGTGGAGGTACCTTCCGCTGATCGTGTCAGAACAGACCTGGTGGTGCCATCGCTATCCACCAGACTGTCTGACGCTGCGGTTGTATCCTCTGATACAGCCGGATTACACACAGGGTGATAAGATCCTATGCGTCTGCCGCAGTCGATCGATAGGTTAACCCAGTCGATCGAAGGTTTAAACTTGGATATCGATGGGATTCCAAGTATCAGATCGAACTTGTCATCTAAATCGAGGACGATGAATTCATCCTCGAATGACAGTTCATTCAACTCGAAGCGTGTTTTAATCACACGTTTTGGAATAGTCACGGTTGCACCTGTTGCTAACCGGACTGACAACATACTTCGTGGGGTTTCTACCTCCACGAAGCTCAACAGCGTTAGACTCTGAGTTCTAACGAAATTGTTTGACGCTCCTGTGTCAAACAAAGCTCGCATGGGGACATCGCTCCCTTTCGGCTTAACCTCCAGGGTGATAAGAGGCTTTCCATCACCCTGCACCTGTTGACAGGACATAGTCCCGTCTGGGGATATTACCCTCACATGCCCTATGTCGGCATGTGGGATAACATTCCCAGTAGGGCGCCCCGCCCCTACTGGCGATTCTCGTTTTTTTCACCAACAGGGTGATGTCCCTGTTGGTGTCGCCGTGCAGCGGACGGTTCCGTCCGCTGACTGCGTTGCACTGGACGCGGTGCCATACACTCATGGGCAAAATTCCCCATTTTTGCGCATCTATTGCAGCGAATATTCTTCTTAAATTTCGGTTGCTTCGTGTTCGAAGCAACCGCAAACGATAGGTCCATCGGCTATGGACCTTCACCGCCCATGCTCTGGCGCGGGTGGCTGTTTCTTGAGACGAAGTGTGAGCTTCGTCTGCCCGACTGCTGATTGTTGACATGCCGTTGCGGCATGTCAAAAGCGAAGGGCTGTTGAGCCCTTCGGCTGTACCCAGCATGCGATGACGCTGATCGCATGCTGAACTCCTCACGGATGCTCATATCAATGGCATCCCTCAGAGTATCTGGCGGGTGCCGATAGAGACTATGTTTTACGGGACCATCATTGAGTCCCTTCATGAAGCCAGTGACCTGCATAGCAGGGGTCACCGGCTCATACACAATATTTGACAGCAAATATTGCGTCTTCAGAGCGTAAGCTTGAAGGTCAAGCTTACCTTGTCGGAGTTCCATAAACTCCTGCCGACTACTTAGCTCCATCTCTGGAGCTTCAAAGTTGAGCTTTAGCTCAGCTTTAAATTCCTTATAAGTAAGGAACGCAGAGTCATCAGTGGCTCTGCGACTCATCGCCCATGCCCTGGATCTGCCGCCTAGACATGTTGTGGCGAAGTACGCCTGTTGACGTTCGTCAACAATATTTTGCGCAGAGATGGCATCTTCCACCTCTGCGAACCATCTACGAATGGGATCGCCCCCTTCACCGGTAAAGGGCGGTACTCGCGCCTTTACCACTTCAGCGCTATGCGTTGCAGGTGCAGTTGCGGTACGCGCTGCCTCTGGCGCGGGCCGTTCTGACTTTTCTAGGTGGTTTAGCCTAAAGCGGTTCACCACCTGTACCACTTCCTCTGTAGACTTACTCTTGAGGAAGGTAATGATGTCGGTCCCCATAGACCGAATAATTTCCGCCGTCGCGTCTTTAATACGCGACGAGAAGTGAGGGAAGTGTTTATTCACCTCTTCCAGCGTTCTTTCTCGCTCGGCAGCCGACATGTCTCGCAACATGATGCCGAGCGGCTCTTAATCTTCGCTCCGCTAGTTAACTAGCAGAACGGAACTGTGGTCGTTAAGACGGACCACAAAGTGCTACCAGGTGTAACAGGACTGATCCTGTTACAGGCTTACACTGTATTTTGCGAGGAAGAGCGCAATACAATATAGGGCAGATTAGTTGGTAACAACTAATCCTATAATAAAAGTAAATATATTAATATTCACTTGTTATCTAGAACGCAAAATTAAGAGTGTTTATTTAATGGAAGGTTTAGAGGCTAATAGTATAGTAACTAACTAATTAATATAATAATATCAAGTCTTTAACTAACTGTACTATTAGTTAACCTGCAAGATTCGGTATTTATACCGAATCGACTTTTCCTTCTTAGATTATAATAACTTATAATCTATTATTTAAATTTCAGACAACGTGTCTGAAATTAAACTGTGATATTCTAACTTGAATATCTATTATGTATTGGCACCCCATTACAGTTCCACTCGAACAGACCGAACGGCGTAACAAATGCGGAGATCTCGCGAGACCTATCGGTCATCAAAACCACCCAAAATTCACTTGCCATATCCAGTGAGCAATACCATATGGTCTTGTCAAGATCTTCTAGCAGATCGCTGATCAGCGGCATCGGGTACACCATAAGCTTGGTCAACCGATTTACCAACCGATCGTCGATGCACAACCTGATGTCAACGCCGTTCTTCTTGATCACAATCACGATCGGCGAGGCCCACGGCGATGTCGACGGCTTAATGATCTTGGTGGCCAACAGTCCTATAATAAGATGAGGCAATTTTTCACGGTACTGTGGCTCCACACGTCGGCATCGCTGGGAGATCGGCTTGGAATCTTCAACATCGATGTCACAGATCGCCCCGCGAGCAGCACGGGGTAAGGCATTGCCTTTCCCGATCAGCAGATTTTTCTTCTTCTATATGATCTTCTTAAGCTGATCGATCTGGTCGGGACTGTTGACACCCCAATCACCCACTTGTAGATCGTCCAAGGTGACTTCGGGCGTATCGGCAGACAATTCAGGGAGGACTGCCATCTGGCTCTCCAGCTCCTTAATGTACTGATCCCCGCCCTCATGCATACAAACTTGATCGTCTTCCGGGGAAATATCACCCAGACCGTCCTGATCGGTTTCACCCTGCTGTTTCCGATCGTCGGGCTGCTCTCCAACGACGTCGGTCTGCTTAGGCGCGCCATCGTGGTCCGCCCCATCAATCCCATGTTCCCCTTTTTTCTATTTCCGGCTCCGCGGTCGCCTGTTCTTGTGACGCCATTATGTTGACTAACCTTGGCTCATTGGTTGATAGTCCACCGTGTACGGCGACTGCGGTGCCTTTCTTCGAACTAACATCTTCTTTGGGGTTACATAGCTGTGTCGCTCCACCATAGGTGAGGTATCTTCTTCCACCGGTCCATCATCGCTGATCAGATCGGTGGTCGCTTGGTATGCCAAGTTCTGCCACTCAACATACCGTCTCGATCCGATCAAGACGAACCCCATCTTCCTTGGCACCTTCCCTTCCGCTAGCCACATACCAACAACAGTATTATTGTCGAGCGTAAGCGGCTTGTCACCGATATTAGTGACTCGAACATAATCGTATCGGCCGGCGCTCTTCACAAAGGTCGGCACCCACCGATCGCCCCAGTCAACCACAACTTCCTTTATCGAAAACCTTTATCGACCGGGGTATCAGCGGATTGGTCGACTGGAATGGTGACATCTTGGTCTTACCTGACCAGATCGGTGTGCGATACGTATAGGGGCCGCCGAACAGCTAACTGGATCTGGACTTCATCCGGGAGTGTAAGCACTCCATGAGACAGATCAAGGCGAATACCCGCCGGCACTATGAAATCCATGACTAACAGGGCATCCTGACCGGACAACTTGCCAACCCAAGCGCTGAAGAAGTAGACCAACGAACCCGATAGGGTGATCTTAACGCGCGTCCTTCCTTCGGTCATGCAAGAATTTTCACCGATTCCGACACATTCTTGTCTCTGGGTGTCGTCTATACGACATACGACCTTACGATCAAAGGCGGAGTAGATAATCGAGACTTCAGCCCCAGAGTCGAACAACATCGTCGCTTTCTGGTTATTTATCTTACCGCAGGCTTTCGCCTGATTAAACCATTTGTCGGGCGCATGATACTTCAAGTATCCGCGAGACTCCCTAGGTAGCAGATCCAACTGCATGACCACCTTCGATCGGGAATATTCATAGGTAGTGAGGTTGTAAACCGGATGATCCCGATCGACGCAATTGAGAATAGAACATGTATTGTCGGTTTTATTCTCCTTGCCGACATATGAATAGATGCCAAACGTAGATCGCTCGGCTCGATACAGATTCCAACCTGGCGAGCGTTCTAGTTTAACATCTTCTTGACGTCAGGTGAAAGCATTCCCACATGATTACCCGGCACATACCACTTGCGCATCAGATTGAAGAACTCTTCGATCTTGCACTGGCCGGCCTCGTGGATCTCTCCACATGACTTGCACACGAAAAGGCAGTGATCGGTGGGGCGACCGCGTCTTTCGAACTTCTTGCATATCAATTTCTTCCAGCAGTCCCCACCGTCATGCTTGCTTGACCCGCAGTGAGAACACTTCTTGCGAGGTCGATCAGGGTCGGACTTGCTCCCACTCCTGCCCTTACGATCTGCCTGGTTAGGCGTCGATCTGGTTATTGGGGCATGTTCCATGATGAAAACGTGGCGATACTGGTCCTCATCTGACTCCCGACTGGACTGGCCGCTACTTTCCTCTTCCGACCCAGTGCTGTCTTCAGTCACGACCGCCTTAACAGCACGGGCCGATCTGGTTAAGGGCCTCTTCACAGGGTCGGTCTGGGTCTTCGATCTGTAGCGACCCGACCCAACGGCGACCTTCGCCCTCATACTGCGCGAGTGTTGCAGCGTCCGAAACGTCTGCTCCACTTCCGTCACATCCTTTAGGCGGAGCAGAGTGACCTGATCTGCCAGCTCTTGGTCATCCAGGGTACTAATATAGTGACCCACGTGCTCCATAGCGGCGCCGGTCTGCGGGTTGCCTTCCTTGATCACTATCCAGGCGCGAATTGCAGCCACGTTCAGGCGGTGCAAATACTCGATCGGCGTCTCATCACCCCGCTTCTGCATATGGTGATACTTGTGGACGGTAGAAAATCCGGAGTTGCAGTACTGCCCCTCAAATTCTGAACATAGCAGATCCCAGTCAGATCGTACATCCCGACCCAACTGTTGGATCCAGTTCGCAGCCGGTCCTTTCAGCAGATCCCTGAAGATCATACACCGTTCCTTTTTTGGGGTATGATCCCGTAAGAAAGCAGGCTTGACCCGACCAAACCACGACCTGGCTTGCTCCTCTTCGGCGTCCTTTCCAGTGAAGTCTTTGAGATCCGTGGTCGCAGCCATGCGAATACGTGGGATTGCAGTAGATCCGAAATCAAAAGCGGTCGTAGAGGCTAGGTTAGCCTTGCGCGTTCTGCCCGCCCCTGCACCTTCTGACCCATAGTGGTCATCCGGATCGCCGATCGACTCCATGTCGAGATCGCTGTTTTTGCTTGATCGGCGCGGTCGGGCTGGTTGCGACTTGCGTTTTGCTTTTCCAACTGGCTTAACACCTCGGATAATCTTATCCGTTGATGCCACTGATTCTATATCAACATCCCGGCAAGTATTGACATTTTGCCGGGCAGATCGGTCCTGGGCATGCGGTCGCGGAGGCGATCGTCATCGGTCTCCCATGAAACGCTCCATCATTGCCTCAAACATGGCTTGGACGTTAGCTTGGGTCATGAGCAACGTGTTGGTATCCTCCTTTGGAGGTACTGAAGCCTGTGGGGGATGCTGGGACCCCGACTGGCATGCAGCCCCTTGCTGCCGCACGTCCTTTTTATGCTCCCATGGGGCATGGTCCACCCCCATGGTCATCCGCTCAACACCGACCTCCAACTTCGATGAGCCATTATTGGCAGGTGGAGACTGATACAACGACTTATCGTCGGAGCACACGTCATCGTATGCTGCCGTGGTCTCAGCGACCTTCAATGCCACGGTGGGAGTTGGGCGGTGGACCGCCCCCACCAACGGCACCAAATGGTCATAGAGGGTCGACATCGACATCTCCAGCCTCCAAGTATCCAGATCGAACAGTTTCTGTACGCTGGAGAGGTTTCGCACTTTCATGCCGACCTCAGCCAACATCTCCAGCAGGTTCTTCACCAATATCAACGGCTGATCGCTTTGGATCGGCTCGGTGATGGGTCCGAGAAGGCGATCGGGGATCTGGGGGTTTAAAATCCGCATGAACTGGTCTTCACGAATAAATCGCTTTAGCTTGTGGATGTAATACATCCTGGTCAGGTCTTCTTCTTTGATAACCCATCCCCGACCTGCGACTTTTCTTCCAAGTCGTCTTCGTCGGATGGCATTCTGAGCCTCTGCTTGGGGACCTTGAAAAAATGGGTCGGATCGTTCCGATCAACCTCCAATTCGTTTTCATCTTTAATTTTCTTTTCATCAAAACATTCATTTAATGCATAGGATCAGGACAAAAGTCATGATCCTTTCCGGAACTATAACAAGACTTGCTATAGTCCCGATAGGCTCCGGTTGGAGCCTTATGGGGAGGAAAAAACTTATTGATCCCGATCTGGTCCTCCACCCGGCCAGATAGGACAACGCCATCCTTATCGACAACGAGAACATAAGTCGATAGCCGTTCCTTATGTCCTCTCCAGAACGATTCCACATTTAACTCGTTATAATCGATTCTTTGCTGAATATCGCTTCGGTGATATCCACGATCACCAAGTGATCCGGGCACGCGCACCATTGTGGTGGAGTCAAGTTCAAAATCGAACACCGTAGTGTCGAGAACCTGACCACCATCGTGACCGGCCTTCAAACTTACGGGGGGGGGTACCCCGCGAACCTTCGCTCACGATCCGATTTGATGGTTCGCTGCTAGCAGACGACCGATCATCAGCACAGGACGCCTGGTCCGATTTGTTCTTCATCTAACCTTGTGTACCCGATGGAATGGGCTGGTTTCACACTCGGTGGATCGGTGCTGGGAATAGACCTGAGGTCTAAAATGCGGAAAACCGTGCTGGGTAGTGTACCCTGGGCGGAACTCTTCACCCTGGGTACGGGAAGACCAGTTATATTCCAAGTAAATATACTTCAAAGGGCAGATCGGTCAATCGATCGTATAGCCCAACCAATACGAGAATAAAAGTACAATAATTCAATACGGAAATACAAATGAAAACGTGATAAACTCCACGAACGATATCTCCACGAAATAATCCAATAACTTGATAACACGTTCCAAACGTGTGTAACTTGCGCTTGAAAAGTCGACCAATGTGTACTCCCTTCGAGGTAATTCTGCCGAGCCAAGTGCGCCTGTAACGCGTCCTGGCCGGGTATAACAAGCTAGAGGGGATTGCCCGACCCTCTGCTTCCAAACACTCTGCGGCGTGCAGAGGCGACTGACGTACAATGCGAAGAAACTACTTCTCGTTGAGTGTTAAAGGCTGAAAATTTACGACACTAAGTAAAACTATCTCCCTATGGTCCCCAATATGTACACACATGA
>JAPDHQ010005967.1:0-11377 GCA_026184515.1 Peronosclerospora sorghi | reverse complement strand
CAAGCGTAGCGCTCTCTCTACCCGAACGTCGTGTTCGGAAAAGCTGTTGTACAGCGCATCGAAACTGGGGAGGCGTTTCTCCCTTTCCGCCCAGGCGCGGAACGCCTGTTCTGCATCTTCGACGCTTTCTTCCCTCAAGAGAACAAGGGGAATCTCGCGGATAATATCCACGAAGACACCGCGTGCCTTCTTCCCGAGGCGCGTCCGGTAGGATTTAACGGAATAATGTTTGGGCGTTAGTAGTCGGGCCCGGAGTTGGTTCCGATGCGCAATTTCACGCGGCAGTATAGCCGCTGGACTAGGGGTATAGGAGGCTAGACCCCTCTTGACCGCGTTCTTATCCCTCTTTTGAGGGTCGCGAGGTCCCTTCCGTGCCCGTACGGCACGTCGGTCCTCTTGAACCAAGGGCGGTTCATTGGAGATGGTTGCCTGTGGCAACCTGGAGGTATCACCACTAGCGGGTAACGGTAGCGCACGAGTTAGTGCGTTTTACCCGCGTGTGGGGAATGGGTTGGATGACCGACAGCGCCGTTCGGCGCTGTCAGCATGACCAGCCGTTGGGGAGTTCCCCCCAAGGGCATCCACTTCCGACTTGTTGGAATAGTTTTCGTCCATAGCACCACTGAAGGTGTACAATGGACAGCCAGAGGTACTGGCGTTGGACTTCTCCAACAAGATTTTGATTATTGCGTAAGAAATAGTCTTGATGGGGAGGATGTAACCGGGTTACATTGAGTTACATTTAGTGTTGGTGTACATGAGTACACTACGGTTGAGGTCAGTATTGACCGGTTCGAAAGGTTTTGAATCATTTGTTATTTTAACCAATCAGGGCAGGGGTCCTTGGTGTGGTGGTGTCAGCCATCCACGTGGCAGTACACAGGTGTGTACACTGCATTTTAGCTAGGTACGAATTGGGAATATTCTACTTAGTATTACATATAATTTATATTAGTTTAAATTAATTTAGGCTAAATACATATTAAATATATTCAGTTTACATTTCACTCTATTTTGCGGACGTGCGAACTCGACCGGTCGCGCGCGCAGTGAGTGTCGTAGGTAAGAGAGAGCCCTCCCTTTACTTACATCCCGTAAAGGGAATACAGCCGTTAAGGCTACGTAGTAAACCAACCCGGGAATCTTGGCCCCGAGTAGGAGAACTCTCGTACTAAGTCCTTTACAAGGGCGTATCGGCTAAGTAGCGGTAGCTACCGCTTTAAGGAAGAGTCTTCCTCTGTGCGCTAGCCGCACCGTGCGTGTCGTAAAGCGTGTTATAATTGGGCCCAAATAACGGGTCTTATTATACGGCCTTATTATAGGGCCTTTTTATAGGGCCTTATTTAGGGGGGCGATTACGGTCACAATCGGTACGTAATCGTATAGAATTGTGGGTACCATGGCGTATACAGTTGCGTGTACAACCGTGGTGCACATAGTCAGGACATAGAAAGGGCATAGGGAGATGGGAAGATTACGTACAGGTACTCCGCGAACATCGACGAGCGGCGACGGACGACGGACAAATCAGGTCGACTGGTCGACGGAGGACGCTGGAACGGGTAGATCTGATTGGTGGATATTAGGAAATTGGTAGTTCTTAGGATTTAAGCAATAATAAAGTTCTCCTTTAGCGTTCGATCTAGCAGATCGTTTTAGGGACGGCACCTTTGCGCCTCCCTCACTAGTATATACCTCTACCTCCCGGGCGGGAGCACTTAGTGCATTTTTGGCCCAACGGCAGACGTAGAGTGCTGGGAACTCACTCCGCAACTCCGCCCGCTGTTTCAGCGGTTCTTCTATAAAGGTTTTTGGTTTTGAGAGTGTGATTGAGCAGTGCTCTCACCTCTCCACGTTTGGTTCTCGTTTGGCCCCTAGAGTTCGGCTGCTGTAAGCGCCCCACGGGAACGCTAGGTGGATTAAGCAAAATTTACCCCCCCCTCCTCGTAGGTCTAGGCTAGGAATACATATATTTGGGTGTTCATTTAGCTGTTTGAAGACTCAGAGGCTCGGTGATCGGGCAGTGAAGACTTCCACTGCCTGGTCAAGTACCCCCTACGCCGATCAACACCTGATCGACACTCTGCAACTCGTGACCCGCGATCAACAACTCACAGACCGCACCAACTTATACCTGGGCGACGTCTGGCACGTGATCAAGTCTGATCACCGCTGATCAACTACTTTTGGAGCCTGATCAAGCCTGATCAAGTCTGATCACCGCTGATCAACTACTTTTGGTGCCTGATCAAGCCTGATCACAGCTGATCAACGACTTTCGTTGCCTGACCAAGCCTGATCACTGCTGATCAACGACTTTCGGTGCCTGCCCAAGCCTGTTCACTGCTGATCAAGCCTGTTCGCACCTGATTTGAGCTCAATTACACCGGATCACGTCTGATCAGCAACTCGATCGACTCATTACAAGTTCCCCAATCTTGCATCAAGGAATTGCCGTGTCTACATCCCCGCCACCTGGAGAGCGACCCACGCCTAAGCCGTCGGGTACACAAGGTGAGCAGAAACACAAGCATTCAAGGACAACCGGGTGACCCCTTTCGTTAGTCGGCAGTCCGGGCGCCGTGGTACCGCCTGATCAAGCGTCAAAAACTTTGATCAGACGCTCCACCACAATGGTGCGCGTGCCCGGATCTTTGGGCGACGCGGGATATCACCGCGATTATACGCAAGATAGCGCGGATGTGAAAGTGAAAACGGAAGCTGAAGCAGAGGTGAAAATCAAGGTGGAAAAGGAGGAGGTGGTTGTGACGACGGAAGGCAGTTCGCCGTCGTCATGCCTGAAAAAGAAAGGAAATGCCTATCATCAGGACCTGGGGAGGAATCTTGATGAAATAAAGGAGGAGAAGCCTCAACCACCTCCCGAGGCTCCTTCGGGAGCCCATGCGGACCATAACGCAATTTATGATCCGCCAAAAAATATGTGTATATAATGATCCGGATTGGGATCCGGTGGCGAAGAAGTACAAGACCGACCAGCCGAAGGTGTTGATGAAGGTGCCTGGGTCGGAGAGCGACGATAGTCGATTAAGTACACCACCAACGGAAGCCGATCTGGTGAGAACGTCTTACCGAAAGGTTTATAAAAGAAAAGTTGAAGATTTCTTATTGACGAATTCGACCATGAGCCTACTTGGGGTCATGATCAGCGGGAAGCTGAACGGACCAGTCGATCAGCCAGTTACGGATGGGAGGGACAAGATCACGATCTTACTTGGGATAACACGCCTGATCAAGCAGGCAGGTCTGATGACAGTCGCCTACGATGCTGAAGAGGTGTTTGATCAGGATCCAGAAGATTTGTCAGAAGCTACCCAGCAGTTGTTTCATCTATTGCTACCTATCGTGGGTTAAACCACTAAGTTGGAACCCTCGCACTCTCTGTGAAGATTGAAGCAGGTCCTTCAAACAACGCAGCAGAATACACGTGATCATCGTGCTACGAATATGCCCCTTCTGAAGGCGATGAATTTAAAGCGGAGTCGAGTAGTGCCGGGAGTATAGAGCCCAAGATCACCAGAATGACAGTTTGCCAGAAGGATAAATCCAAGCTTTCGGCTATCAATATGGAACCTCAATCGATCAAAGCAGAAGATGATCAAGTATCGCAAAGTCCACAGCTGCAGACATTCTCTGATAAGGCTATGGAGAAGTTTCTGGATGAAGAAAGACGCAATCTGACACCGGGAGTCGTCGGCGGGAAAAACCGCCAGCTAAAGATTGGAAGAGCGGCGTCGGTCAAGGACGTTTACATGGAATATGTGCATTCACTGCGTCAGCAGCACTCGAAGCCAGAAAGATCGGCAACGGTCAAGGACGTTGACATGGAATCGGTATATTCGTTTCATGATCAACGATCCCAGAGCGAGTACATTGACCCAGATGAGCCGATCACACTACCACGACGAGCCACCGTTGCGTGCGCACATACTGGGATGCCTGATCAACAGACGATTCCCAGGATTCGGATGTCTGCGATCAGTTATCTAAACGAATTTTCGGGAAAGGAAGGGGATGAAGATCAAGAGCGGAATTGGATTAGTCGCCTCAAGTCAGCATTTATGCGGGATCAAGCTTCTGATCCTGAAAATTGTTTAATACTAGGCGGTTTACTAAAAGGACCAGCGCGCAATTGGCATCGCCAGCTGAGTAGAAGCACTCGATCAAGTTGAAAAAATCTTGTGGATGAGTTTGAAGTGCAATATTGTGGAAGTGAACTATCGCCATCCCGCCAATACTATTATACGAAGCAGCGGTCGGATGAAAGCCCAATCGAATATTTGCACCGGTTGAATGTGGCGGGATTGCGAGCCAAGTTGCCGATCAGGGATGGATCGCCCACGACTTTACGTGAACATGTACAACATTTCTTGGATACATTGGCCAATCGCGAGCTCGCTGATCAACTGGCGCTTTTGCGGTTGGACACCGCGGCAGACCTGAAAGAGACATTGCGGGCGTATGCACGTAATAGGTGGTACCAGCCAACGGCGGCCATAGGTACCAGCCGATTCTGCCAGAAATTCGGTGATGATCGGGCACCTGCCCCAGCGCGAAAGCCCAAAGCAGTACGCGCGATCAAGGTGTCGTCTGGAAGTGAAGAATCAAGTGCCGACGACAGTGGAAGAGATGGAGATCAGCGCCGTTACATGATTGCTGCTATACGCGACCAACCAGGGGCGCTCGATCAGCCTGGCGAGTCCCGATCAGGTAATCGAAGTGATTCAAGTTCAGTCGATCAAGGGGCGGTGAAGAAATTCAGTCATTGTGGGTCGATCAGACACGATAATCTTCGTTTCTGGAAGCGCCTGACCTGTCTCAAGTGTGGCAAGAAGGGACATCCGACCGATCATTGTTTATACTTCTGTCGAGCCTGCGTCGAAGTTCACGATGCGGGCAAGAGCCCTATGGAAGAGTTTTACAACCGCATCCTCCAGTGGTACAATCCCACCAAGCATGCTGGAATGCTGCCCAAGTTAGCTGAAGATTTGTTAAACTAGGACGCTCGCCAGGTTGGAATCTGGTACGAGACGAGCGTTCTGGTGTGTGTATTTTCGCATATGTGGATAAGAAGCGGGTTGATCAAGCAGAAGAGAAAGATAATGAAAAATGTGATCAGCCTGATTTACCACGCTTTGCTAATTTCCATATCGATGAGTTTTCTCGGTCTTCGGTACTCGTGGAGGTTGATCTACTTCCAGGTGAATCGCGCGGATATTGGAAATACCACTCGCCAAAGAAATGGTTTAAAAAAGCCAAAGCGAGTGGGGAAATCAATAACGAACGTGCCACGCAATTATTTGATTCTGGTGCTGAAGTGTCGATCATCGACTCAACCTTTGCTCGTAAGGTGAGTTGTCAGATCGACACGAGTCAAACGCAAGAATGTGTCGGCATTGGAAAAAGTGTATAACTCACGGAAGGGCGCAAGAAAAGCAAGATTACATTAGCGGGCTCGTTGGTTTATTATTTCCATGCATGGGTGGGCACACCTGTTGGCCAAGATGCTATATTAGGAATGGATTTTATGATCCCAGCTGGCGTCAGATTGGACATCGCTCACGGCGCGCTAAGCCTGCCGGATGAAGTTATCATCCCATTGGAAGGCCGGCGTCAGCTGTATGGGTCGAGTGGTAATTTTATGAAACTCAATAAGTACGAACAGATCCTAGTAGGTCGATCTGCCGAGGTTAGAATTTATGACCAGCGATCTCGAAAGTTGTGGATTACTCGTGGAAAAGATTGGGTCCCCACTATCACTAGGGGTGTGGGCAATTTGCGATACCTGCGTGTTACGAACGTTGTTGATCATCCGATCATCGTGCAAGATGAGACTATTTTAGGCATCTGGATGAACAAAGATGATGTGCCCCGTCGCCCTAGATTTGTTTCGATAGGGTCTAATCGTTACAAGGAGTGGCAAAATCTCGCGTATCAAGCGTCTACCGATTCCGTGAATGACGATAAAGAAAGTGTCGATCAAGGTCCCCTAGTCGAGAAGAGGTAGTATCCTACTCCTCGAAGTATTTTAGTACGCCCTAAGGACCCGATCGCCACATCTGTGGCATTGGTAACCGGAGGGCCGCAAAAGGTGCAATAGGTGCAAGCGCGGTGCAATCAGGAGCCGGAGATGAAAGGTCCGACCCCGGAGCACGGAGTTGAACAACCTACTGCAAGAGATACGTTTATTCAAGACACGCGCGATCACACTGTCTCAGCCGATCCTAGCGAAGTTGGTGTAATCCCTATCGATGATCAAGTTTGTTACCATGAAGGTGGAGATTTGTATGTGGAAGAACTGGAGAAGCAGCTTGCTACGTTGCCCGAAGTATATGCAAGCACCGAAGAAGTAACTAGGGACGATTTGCTAGTCGGAGACCCCTTGGTCAACTCACCAGAAGAAATTAATCAGCTTCGCGATATAATTTGGGCGAAGAAACATCTGTTGATCGGAAGGGGAACGCACTACCTCCTGCTGCACGTAGAGTTGTTTGCGATATCGATGTAGGCAACTCTCTCCCGATCGCCCAAAAGTATCGGAAGGTGGCTCCACAATTTCGCGAGAAGTTATCGGCTTTGATCAAAGGGCTATTGGCTACCAAGATCATTCAACCGTCTACGTCACCCTGGGCATCACCTATAGTGATCATTGTCAAAAAGAACGGAGTTGATATTCGTCTATGTATCGACTATCGCGCGGTGAATCAACTCACGCGCCTGATGGTACATCCAATGCCCCTGATCTCTGGTCTAGTCGAAGATTTGGATAAAGCGCTGGGGTTTTGCTCTTTGGATATGGCGAGCTGTTTTTGGGTCGTATCTATGACCGATCGAGCACGTCAGATTTCGGCGTTTGTCACTCAGTTTGGATTGTTCGAATGGAATAGGATGCCTTTTTGCCTAAATAATGCTCCGCAAATCTACCAGCGGTTGATTGATAATGCATTATACGGGTAGCTCAAGGTTAAGGACGGTGCCAATGAGTCAGCTGATGTATTTACTGTGGGAGAGCCTTATCAGACACCGGGCCCGTCTGTACTGCAGCGGCGGTCATATATCGATGGTATCTTGATACCTGATCCTACATGGACTACCCTGTGTGATAAGGTGCGACACCTGTTGGAAAGGTGCGATCAATGGAACTTGTCGATCAGCGTGGCTAAATCGTACTGAGGGCGACGCGAAGTTCCCTATTTAGGGCATCATGTCTCTAGCCGAGGTTTGGAACAAATCCGAAAAATTTGGATGATCTGATTGATCTGCCTTTCCCTGGCACCTTACGGGCCATGCAATCGTTTTTGGGGAGTTTGAACTAATACCGTCGGTTTATCGAAGATTTTGCGATCTATGCCGCTGTGCTCTACGAATTAAGGGAAATGGATTATCAAGAGTTAAAAAGCCGATCGTTGAGCAAGGAGAATATGGATCAGGAAGGTGATCGATTAATCAGGGAAAAAGTAGCATTCAGCATGCTGAAGGCGAAGATAGCGTCAGCTCCAACCCTGCGCCACTTTGATCAGAACAAAACTCCAGTAATCGTGGTTTACGCCAGCAAGTGGGCGGTATCCGCCGCGCTGGTACAAAAACATGATCAAGTGTATTACCCCGTGGCATTCGCCAGCCGAACGTTGAAGAACGGTGAGCTGAACTACAGCCCCGTCGAAAAAGAAGTTATGGCGCTTCTACGGGTTTTGGATGTTTACCTCACGATGCTGGTCGGAAAGACGATCACTGTCTTGTCGCGTTTATCCACACTGAGATGGTTACTAACATCCAACGGGTAGGACGGACGATTGGGCCGATGGGCTGCGATCTTATCACAGTGGGACCTCGAGATCAAGAAATGTGTACAGGGAGAAGAGGAGGTACTGGGGGCGTTAGCTTCAAGTATCACTCCTCGAACCGAAATCGATGAGGCATTGATTGCGATCGCACCGAAAAAGCAACCGCGGCAGATGATTGAAGTACCACCTCCTACGGTCGGAAAAGGCGAAGAACTCTACGTGATTAGTTTCGATGGATCTGCAAGATTCAAGCGACGTGTAGGTGCGTTCGGCGCTATCGTATGGAAATTACCGAAATGGAAGATTATGACCACGGTAGCCGATCATGCGCCAGATATCACGGTGAAAGAAGCGGAATACCATGGATTGCTTTTAAGTTTGGACCTACTGTCGAGATACCCCGAAGGAAGGATGATCGTGTGTGGAGATTCGAATTTAGTAACCCGGCAAATGCGCGGCGAAATAGAGTGTAAAGCTCCGCGATTGCAAGTGTTGCAACAGCGTGCGTTCAATCTCCATCGCGAATGGTCGGATCATGATCTAGTGCATGTCAAAAGAGAGTGGAATAAGAGTGCATATCACATCACCACTCAGGCTATGCAAGGTGAAACAAGATTTGAAATCGATGACGTGAAACAGCTGGAGGAATTGACCGATCTCAACAGGTTGCCGGAAGTGATCACGTGGAATGAAGATCCCACTACCCCGCAAGTACTAGTGATGACACGATCACGTAACCTACATCAGCCGCGACCGTCAACATGGCCCTATATATCGATATCTGGGATAAGGGCGGAACGGGTAAAAAAGGCACAGGACGAAGAGAAATGGATTCATGATTTGCGAAGTTATCTGTATGGTGACGTCTCACGATTGAACGCAAACGAGGTTAAGGACTGCGCGAAAATTGCTGACAGCTACGATGTCGATGAACAAGGATTGATGATCTACTGTGGAAACATGGCTAAAAGAAAGCCAACGATGACAGAGATGATCAAGACGATCGGCACCTTTCGATTAAGCTGGTCTTACCCGAGACCCTACATGCAGATATCCTCCACCACTAACATGTGATCTTGGAAGGAGGACACCAAGGCATAGGGCGTACATATCAGAGGATCAGACGATACTTCAATTGGCGTGGTCTATTTCGAAGCGTACAAAGGTTTGTCGGCCAATGCGTAGATTGCGAGACGGGGAAAAGCAAACCTACGATCAAGGGCATGTCGCCGGGGAATATCGAGGCTACGTACCCATTTCAAGTGATAGCCATGGATCATATCCCGTCACTACCCCGATCGAAGGATGGACATACTGAACTGCGGATTTGGACGGATCTGTTCACGGGTATGGTGATCGCGAAAGCTGGATCGTCCCGCACAGCGCAGAAAGTTGCCGAAAATTATGAAGAGTGTGTGTTTCGACGATTCGGGGCTAGCCAAGTGATCCCGCACGATCGTGAACCAGGTTTTATGTCAGAAGTATTTCGCGCGTTGAACAAAATCGTGGGACAACGTCAGAGTGCCACTATGGCATACCGTCCACAGGCGAATGGTAAGGCGGAGAGGACGGTGCAGACGATCACGCGAGCAATCAAGATGTATGTAGCAGATGCCGGCCAGAAATATTGGAGATTGTATGCATAGCGGCTGGTATTCGCGCTGAACTCAACCCCCGATCGTATTCGTGGTGAAACACCATTTTATTTGGCGTATGGGTGGGACCCACGATCATCGTTGGAATCGACATTGCAACTGGGCGGAATTCGGTGTAAAGACCGGGATGCTCACCAGTGGAGATATAAGCTGCAAAAGGACTATCGTTACGCCCGTGATCAAGTTAGCGCTGGATTGCATCAAGCGGTGGCTGAGCGAGCTGAAAAGCACAATAGTCAAGTGACACCACACAAGATCGAAGCTGGATCAAGGGTCTGGTTATACCTTGATCGGGTAAAAAGAAGGGTTCGCGAAGAAACTGGCGCACATGTGGCATGGACCCTTCAGATGAGGTAATCGGTAATCATGCGGCGAGACTGGTTACGGCTGGCACCGACTATCGTATGTTCCCAGTAGTGCATCTGTCCAAGTTGAAATTGGTTAAGGAATTTCCAGATCGCCCTACTACGGCACTGGGATAGAGGATCGTTTCGACTTCGATGAAGCTTTATTACCTGATGACAGCTGGGAAAGGACGCTAGATCCAGATGAATTTGAAGTTGATCGTATCACCGATGTCCGATCAGGTCGAAAGACTAGATATGGAAGAACGTTACGCGAATATCAAGTTTACTGGAAAGGTTATGCTGAGCCGTCGTGGGTAGACGAGACAGACTTAAACTGTGATGCTCTGATCAAGGAATTCGAGAGGAAAAGGATCAACAGACATCGGTTTGACGTGATGCAAGTGGACGGAGAGTCCAACTAATGCGTGATCGGCAGACTGGTCATGAATTACGATCGAAGAATTACCGATTGAAGAAAGATGATTGACGAAACTCACAATGGATGAAGAAGCGATAAATGGCTTGAGGTGATGTGTTTACGATGGATATTGCGAGACAAGGTGATGGATTACCGAAGATAAGACGACAGAATACCGGTTTATATCATGCATGGGGAAGTAAAGAAGCACCGTGGAAATGGCATGATCAAGATTGCCTATTGATTAAGGGCGGAACGATAAACTGATTAACTAGAACCAAAGAACTTGCGACGAATCCGAGGGATTTTACGGCCAGGGTGGTTTTCAGGGGAGGAACGATATTGAACCCGCCATGGTTCAAAAGTATCAACCTCCTTCAAAGCGTCCAATAGGGTCCGGGGTGGCGGGTCCGAGAGGAACCCTGGGTACCATGCCCCATCATCGGCCGGGGCATACTTCAAAGGACGGTTGCGAGCACAATGGGCGATCGACGGGTCCAGGGAAATGTCAAAATCACATCTTCCGTCGATCATCCCCCGCAGGTCGAAATCCACGACCGTCTTCCAGGTCGCTCTGGCACGACTTCTGCGTTGGCGGCGACTGTTGTAGTAATTCCGGAAGAAGTCATCCGTCTCGCAAATGCCTTTAGCGATAGGGAGATAATGCGTAGACTCCCAGATCGCCAGCGCGTGATGTTCGAGAAACGACCGGCACTTTGTCTAGAAGTCAGCAAACCAGCCGACTGATCGAAATGAAAGGGGCGGCAACATGGTCATGAAAACACCCCAAGGGCATTGAGAATACAGCAGCTCCACTTCCGGTTGGGTGATCAAATGACCGGACCATGAATCAGCCGGAGGGGCGTGCATGGCAGCCGGGAACAACCATCCTGTCGGGCGGGTCAAGTAGTCAAAGACGAATTGGGCCTTGACATTACGCAGATCAAACCCACCAAGCTGATCCGGAGTCCACGGTAGGATGTCGGCGTCACTGGCGTCATCAGATAACGCGATCAATGTCCAGAAATTATGGTGGAGTCAAGTTCGAAATCGAATACATTTGTATCGACAACCTCACCACCACATCGTGCCCAGCCTTCCAACTTACGGGGGGGGTACCCCGCGGACCTCCATTCGAAATCTGGTCCGATCGTC
>JAPDHQ010005966.1:0-11378 GCA_026184515.1 Peronosclerospora sorghi | reverse complement strand
CAAGCGTAGCGCTCTCTCTACCCGAACGTCGTGTTCGGAAAAGCTGTTGTACAGCGCATCGAAACTGGGGAGGCGTTTCTCCCTTTCCGCCCAGGCGCGGAACGCCTGTTCTGCATCTTCGACGCTTTCTTCCCTCAAGAGAACAAGGGGAATCTCGCGGATAATATCCACGAAGACACCGCGTGCCTTCTTCCCGAGGCGCGTCCGGTAGGATTTAACGGAATAATGTTTGGGCGTTAGTAGTCGGGCCCGGAGTTGGTTCCGATGCGCAATTTCACGCGGCAGTATAGCCGCTGGACTAGGGGTATAGGAGGCTAGACCCCTCTTGACCGCGTTCTTATCCCTCTTTTGAGGGTCGCGAGGTCCCTTCCGTGCCCGTACGGCACGTCGGTCCTCTTGAACCAAGGGCGGTTCATTGGAGATGGTTGCCTGTGGCAACCTGGAGGTATCACCACTAGCGGGTAACGGTAGCGCACGAGTTAGTGCGTTTTACCCGCGTGTGGGGAATGGGTTGGATGACCGACAGCGCCGTTCGGCGCTGTCAGCATGACCAGCCGTTGGGGAGTTCCCCCCAAGGGCATCCACTTCCGACTTGTTGGAATAGTTTTCGTCCATAGCACCACTGAAGGTGTACAATGGACAGCCAGAGGTACTGGCGTTGGACTTCTCCAACAAGATTTTGATTATTGCGTAAGAAATAGTCTTGATGGGGAGGATGTAACCGGGTTACATTGAGTTACATTTAGTGTTGGTGTACATGAGTACACTACGGTTGAGGTCAGTATTGACCGGTTCGAAAGGTTTTGAATCATTTGTTATTTTAACCAATCAGGGCAGGGGTCCTTGGTGTGGTGGTGTCAGCCATCCACGTGGCAGTACACAGGTGTGTACACTGCATTTTAGCTAGGTACGAATTGGGAATATTCTACTTAGTATTACATATAATTTATATTAGTTTAAATTAATTTAGGCTAAATACATATTAAATATATTCAGTTTACATTTCACTCTATTTTGCGGACGTGCGAACTCGACCGGTCGCGCGCGCAGTGAGTGTCGTAGGTAAGAGAGAGCCCTCCCTTTACTTACATCCCGTAAAGGGAATACAGCCGTTAAGGCTACGTAGTAAACCAACCCGGGAATCTTGGCCCCGAGTAGGAGAACTCTCGTACTAAGTCCTTTACAAGGGCGTATCGGCTAAGTAGCGGTAGCTACCGCTTTAAGGAAGAGTCTTCCTCTGTGCGCTAGCCGCACCGTGCGTGTCGTAAAGCGTGTTATAATTGGGCCCAAATAACGGGTCTTATTATACGGCCTTATTATAGGGCCTTTTTATAGGGCCTTATTTAGGGGGGCGATTACGGTCACAATCGGTACGTAATCGTATAGAATTGTGGGTACCATGGCGTATACAGTTGCGTGTACAACCGTGGTGCACATAGTCAGGACATAGAAAGGGCATAGGGAGATGGGAAGATTACGTACAGGTACTCCGCGAACATCGACGAGCGGCGACGGACGACGGACAAATCAGGTCGACTGGTCGACGGAGGACGCTGGAACGGGTAGATCTGATTGGTGGATATTAGGAAATTGGTAGTTCTTAGGATTTAAGCAATAATAAAGTTCTCCTTTAGCGTTCGATCTAGCAGATCGTTTTAGGGACGGCACCTTTGCGCCTCCCTCACTAGTATATACCTCTACCTCCCGGGCGGGAGCACTTAGTGCATTTTTGGCCCAACGGCAGACGTAGAGTGCTGGGAACTCACTCCGCAACTCCGCCCGCTGTTTCAGCGGTTCTTCTATAAAGGTTTTTGGTTTTGAGAGTGTGATTGAGCAGTGCTCTCACCTCTCCACGTTTGGTTCTCGTTTGGCCCCTAGAGTTCGGCTGCTGTAAGCGCCCCACGGGAACGCTAGGTGGATTAAGCAAAATTTACCCCCCCCTCCTCGTAGGTCTAGGCTAGGAATACATATATTTGGGTGTTCATTTAGCTGTTTGAAGACTCAGAGGCTCGGTGATCGGGCAGTGAAGACTTCCACTGCCTGGTCAAGTACCCCCTACGCCGATCAACACCTGATCGACACTCTGCAACTCGTGACCCGCGATCAACAACTCACAGACCGCACCAACTTATACCTGGGCGACGTCTGGCACGTGATCAAGTCTGATCACCGCTGATCAACTACTTTTGGAGCCTGATCAAGCCTGATCAAGTCTGATCACCGCTGATCAACTACTTTTGGTGCCTGATCAAGCCTGATCACAGCTGATCAACGACTTTCGTTGCCTGACCAAGCCTGATCACTGCTGATCAACGACTTTCGGTGCCTGCCCAAGCCTGTTCACTGCTGATCAAGCCTGTTCGCACCTGATTTGAGCTCAATTACACCGGATCACGTCTGATCAGCAACTCGATCGACTCATTACAAGTTCCCCAATCTTGCATCAAGGAATTGCCGTGTCTACATCCCCGCCACCTGGAGAGCGACCCACGCCTAAGCCGTCGGGTACACAAGGTGAGCAGAAACACAAGCATTCAAGGACAACCGGGTGACCCCTTTCGTTAGTCGGCAGTCCGGGCGCCGTGGTACCGCCTGATCAAGCGTCAAAAACTTTGATCAGACGCTCCACCACAATGGTGCGCGTGCCCGGATCTTTGGGCGACGCGGGATATCACCGCGATTATACGCAAGATAGCGCGGATGTGAAAGTGAAAACGGAAGCTGAAGCAGAGGTGAAAATCAAGGTGGAAAAGGAGGAGGTGGTTGTGACGACGGAAGGCAGTTCGCCGTCGTCATGCCTGAAAAAGAAAGGAAATGCCTATCATCAGGACCTGGGGAGGAATCTTGATGAAATAAAGGAGGAGAAGCCTCAACCACCTCCCGAGGCTCCTTCGGGAGCCCATGCGGACCATAACGCAATTTATGATCCGCCAAAAAATATGTGTATATAATGATCCGGATTGGGATCCGGTGGCGAAGAAGTACAAGACCGACCAGCCGAAGGTGTTGATGAAGGTGCCTGGGTCGGAGAGCGACGATAGTCGATTAAGTACACCACCAACGGAAGCCGATCTGGTGAGAACGTCTTACCGAAAGGTTTATAAAAGAAAAGTTGAAGATTTCTTATTGACGAATTCGACCATGAGCCTACTTGGGGTCATGATCAGCGGGAAGCTGAACGGACCAGTCGATCAGCCAGTTACGGATGGGAGGGACAAGATCACGATCGTACTGAGGCTAACACGCCTGATCAACCAGGCAGGTCTGACGACAGGCGCCTACGATGCTGAAGAGGTGTTTGATCAGGATACAGAAGATCTTTCAGAAGCTACCCAGCAGTTGTTTCATCTATTGCTACCTATCGTGGGTTAAACCACTAAGTTGGAACCCTCGCACTCTCTGTGAAGATTGAAGCAGGTCCTTCAAACAACGCAGCAGAATACACGTGATCATCGTGCTACGAATATGCCCCTTCTGAAGGCGATGAATTTAAAGCGGAGTCGAGTAGTGCCGGGAGTATAGAGCCCAAGATCACCAGAATGACAGTTTGCCAGAAGGATAAATCCAAGCTTTCGGCTATCAATATGGAACCTCAATCGATCAAAGCAGAAGATGATCAAGTATCGCAAAGTCCACAGCTGCAGACATTCTCTGATAAGGCTATGGAGAAGTTTCTGGATGAAGAAAGACGCAATCTGACACCGGGAGTCGTCGGCGGGAAAAACCGCCA
This sequence comes from Peronosclerospora sorghi, assembly GCA_026184515.1. NCBI lineage: Eukaryota > Oomycota > Peronosporomycetes > Peronosporales > Peronosporaceae > Peronosclerospora > Peronosclerospora sorghi. Next base: position 7,648 of record JAPDHQ010005966.1, on the reverse strand, counting down.
GCTAAAGATTGGAAGAGCGGCGTCGGTCAAGGACGTTTACATGGAATATGTGCATTCACTGCGTCAGCAGCACTCGAAGCCAGAAAGATCGGCAACGGTCAAGGACGTTGACATGGAATCGGTATATTCGTTTCATGATCAACGATCCCAGAGCGAGTACATTGACCCAGATGAGCCGATCACACTACCACGACGAGCCACCGTTGCGTGCGCACATACTGGGATGCCTGATCAACAGACGATTCCCAGGATTCGGATGTCTGCGATCAGTTATCTAAACGAATTTTCGGGAAAGGAAGGGGATGAAGATCAAGAGCGGAATTGGATTAGTCGCCTCAAGTCAGCATTTATGCGGGATCAAGCTTCTGATCCTGAAAATTGTTTAATACTAGGCGGTTTACTAAAAGGACCAGCGCGCAATTGGCATCGCCAGCTGAGTAGAAGCACTCGATCAAGTTGAAAAAATCTTGTGGATGAGTTTGAAGTGCAATATTGTGGAAGTGAACTATCGCCATCCCGCCAATACTATTATACGAAGCAGCGGTCGGATGAAAGCCCAATCGAATATTTGCACCGGTTGAATGTGGCGGGATTGCGAGCCAAGTTGCCGATCAGGGATGGATCGCCCACGACTTTACGTGAACATGTACAACATTTCTTGGATACATTGGCCAATCGCGAGCTCGCTGATCAACTGGCGCTTTTGCGGTTGGACACCGCGGCAGACCTGAAAGAGACATTGCGGGCGTATGCACGTAATAGGTGGTACCAGCCAACGGCGGCCATAGGTACCAGCCGATTCTGCCAGAAATTCGGTGATGATCGGGCACCTGCCCCAGCGCGAAAGCCCAAAGCAGTACGCGCGATCAAGGTGTCGTCTGGAAGTGAAGAATCAAGTGCCGACGACAGTGGAAGAGATGGAGATCAGCGCCGTTACATGATTGCTGCTATACGCGACCAACCAGGGGCGCTCGATCAGCCTGGCGAGTCCCGATCAGGTAATCGAAGTGATTCAAGTTCAGTCGATCAAGGGGCGGTGAAGAAATTCAGTCATTGTGGGTCGATCAGACACGATAATCTTCGTTTCTGGAAGCGCCTGACCTGTCTCAAGTGTGGCAAGAAGGGACATCCGACCGATCATTGTTTATACTTCTGTCGAGCCTGCGTCGAAGTTCACGATGCGGGCAAGAGCCCTATGGAAGAGTTTTACAACCGCATCCTCCAGTGGTACAATCCCACCAAGCATGCTGGAATGCTGCCCAAGTTAGCTGAAGATTTGTTAAACTAGGACGCTCGCCAGGTTGGAATCTGGTACGAGACGAGCGTTCTGGTGTGTGTATTTTCGCATATGTGGATAAGAAGCGGGTTGATCAAGCAGAAGAGAAAGATAATGAAAAATGTGATCAGCCTGATTTACCACGCTTTGCTAATTTCCATATCGATGAGTTTTCTCGGTCTTCGGTACTCGTGGAGGTTGATCTACTTCCAGGTGAATCGCGCGGATATTGGAAATACCACTCGCCAAAGAAATGGTTTAAAAAAGCCAAAGCGAGTGGGGAAATCAATAACGAACGTGCCACGCAATTATTTGATTCTGGTGCTGAAGTGTCGATCATCGACTCAACCTTTGCTCGTAAGGTGAGTTGTCAGATCGACACGAGTCAAACGCAAGAATGTGTCGGCATTGGAAAAAGTGTATAACTCACGGAAGGGCGCAAGAAAAGCAAGATTACATTAGCGGGCTCGTTGGTTTATTATTTCCATGCATGGGTGGGCAGACCTGTTGGCCAAGATGCTATATTAGGAATGGATTTTATGATCCCAGCTGGCGTCAGATTGGACATCGCTCACGGCGCGCTAAGCCTGCCGGATGAAGTTATCATCCCATTGGAAGGCCGGCGTCAGATGTATGGGTCGAGTGGTAATTTTATGAAACTCAATAAGTACGAACAGATCCTAGTAGGTCGATCTGCCGAGGTTCGAATTTATGACCAGCGATCTCGAAAGTTGTGGATTACTCGTGGAAAAGATTGGGTCCCCACTATCACTAGGGGTGTGGGCGATTTGCGATACCTGCGTGTTACGAACGTTGTTGATCATCCGATCATCGTGCAAGATGAGACTATTTTAGGCATCTGGATGAACAAAGATGATGTGCCCCGTCGCCCTAGATTTGTTTCGATAGGGTCTAATCGTTACAAGGAGTGGCAAAATCTCGCGTATCAAGCGTCTACCGATTCCGTGAATGACGATAAAGAAAGTGTCGATCAAGGTCCCCTAGTCGAGAAGAGGTAGTATCCTACTCCTCGAAGTATTTTAGTACGCCCTAAGGACCCGATCGCCACATCTGTGGCATTGGTAACCGGAGGGCCGCAAAAGGTGCAATAGGTGCAAGCGCGGTGCAATCAGGAGCCGGAGATGAAAGGTCCGACCCCGGAGCACGGAGTTGAACAACCTACTGCAAGAGATACGTTTATTCAAGACACGCGCGATCACACTGTCTCAGCCGATCCTAGCGAAGTTGGTGTAATCTCTATCGATGATCAAGTTTGTTACCATGAAGGTGGAGATTTGTATGTGGAAGAACTGGAGAAGCAGCTTGCTACGTTGCCCGAAGTATATGCAAGCACCGAAGAAGTAACTAGGGACGATTTGCTAGTCGGAGACCCCTTGGTCAACTCACCAGAAGAAATTAATCAGCTTCGCGATATAATTTGGGCGAAGAAACATCTGTTGATCGGAAGGGGAACGCACTACCTCCTGCTGCACGTAGAGTTGTTTGCGATATCGATGTAGGCAATTCTCTCCCGATCGCCCAAAAGTATCGGAAGGTGGCTCCACAATTTCGCGAGAAGTTATCGGCTTTGATCAAAGGGCTATTGGCTACCAAGATCATTCAACCGTCTACGTCACCCTGGGCATCACCTATAGTGATCATTGTCAAAAAGAACGGAGTTGATATTCGTCTATGTATCGACTATCGCGCGGTGAATCAACTCACGCGCCTGATGGTACATCCAATGCCCCTGATCTCTGGTCTAGTCGAAGATTTGGATAAAGCGCTGGGGTTTTGCTCTTTGGATATGGCGAGCTGTTTTTGGGTCGTATCTATGACCGATCGAGCACGTCAGATTTCGGCGTTTGTCACTCAGTTTGGATTGTTCGAATGGAATAGGATGCCTTTTTGCCTAAATAATGCTCCGCAAATCTACCAGCGGTTGATTGATAATGCATTATACGGGTAGCTCAAGGTTAAGGACGGTGCCAATGAGTCAGCTGATGTATTTACTGTGGGAGAGCCTTATCAGACACCGGGCCCGTCTGTACTGCAGCGGCGGTCATATATCGATGGTATCTTGATACCTGATCCTACATGGACTACCCTGTGTGATAAGGTGCGACACCTGTTGGAAAGGTGCGATCAATGGAACTTGTCGATCAGCGTGGCTAAATCGTACTGAGGGCGACGCGAAGTTCCCTATTTAGGGCATCATGTCTCTAGCCGAGGTTTGGAACAAATCCGAAAAATTTGGATGATCTGATTGATCTGCCTTTCCCTGGCACCTTACGGGCCATGCAATCGTTTTTGGGGAGTTTGAACTAATACCGTCGGTTTATCGAAGATTTTGCGATCTATGCCGCTGTGCTCTACGAATTAAGGGAAATGGATTATCAAGAGTTAAAAAGCCGATCGTTGAGCAAGGAGAATATGGATCAGGAAGGTGATCGATTAATCAGGGAAAAAGTAGCATTCAGCATGCTGAAGGCGAAGATAGCGTCAGCTCCAACCCTGCGCCACTTTGATCAGAACAAAACTCCAGTAATCGTGGTTTACGCCAGCAAGTGGGCGGTATCCGCCGCGCTGGTACAAAAACATGATCAAGTGTATTACCCCGTGGCATTCGCCAGCCGAACGTTGAAGAACGGTGAGCTGAACTACAGCCCCGTCGAAAAAGAAGTTATGGCGCTTCTACGGGTTTTGGATGTTTACCTCACGATGCTGGTCGGAAAGACGATCACTGTCTTGTCGCGTTTATCCACACTGAGATGGTTACTAACATCCAACGGGTAGGACGGACGATTGGGCCGATGGGCTGCGATCTTATCACAGTGGGACCTCGAGATCAAGAAATGTGTACAGGGAGAAGAGGAGGTACTGGGGGCGTTAGCTTCAAGTATCACTCCTCGAACCGAAATCGATGAGGCATTGATTGCGATCGCACCGAAAAAGCAACCGCGGCAGATGATTGAAGTACCACCTCCTACGGTCGGAAAAGGCGAAGAACTCTACGTGATTAGTTTCGATGGATCTGCAAGATTCAAGCGACGTGTAGGTGCGTTCGGCGCTATCGTATGGAAATTACCGAAATGGAAGATTATGACCACGGTAGCCGATCATGCGCCAGATATCACGGTGAAAGAAGCGGAATACCATGGATTGCTTTTAAGTTTGGACCTACTGTCGAGATACCCCGAAGGAAGGATGATCGTGTGTGGAGATTCGAATTTAGTAACCCGGCAAATGCGCGGCGAAATAGAGTGTAAAGCTCCGCGATTGCAAGTGTTGCAACAGCGTGCGTTCAATCTCCATCGCGAATGGTCGGATCATGATCTAGTGCATGTCAAAAGAGAGTGGAATAAGAGTGCATATCACATCACCACTCAGGCTATGCAAGGTGAAACAAGATTTGAAATCGATGACGTGAAACAGCTGGAGGAATTGACCGATCTCAACAGGTTGCCGGAAGTGATCACGTGGAATGAAGATCCCACTACCCCGCAAGTACTAGTGATGACACGATCACGTAACCTACATCAGCCGCGACCGTCAACATGGCCCTATATATCGATATCTGGGATAAGGGCGGAACGGGTAAAAAAGGCACAGGACGAAGAGAAATGGATTCATGATTTGCGAAGTTATCTGTATGGTGACGTCTCACGATTGAACGCAAACGAGGTTAAGGACTGCGCGAAAATTGCTGACAGCTACGATGTCGATGAACAAGGATTGATGATCTACTGTGGAAACATGGCTAAAAGAAAGCCAACGATGACAGAGATGATCAAGACGATCGGCACCTTTCGATTAAGCTGGTCTTACCCGAGACCCTACATGCAGATATCCTCCACCACTAACATGTGATCTTGGAAGGAGGACACCAAGGCATAGGGCGTACATATCAGAGGATCAGACGATACTTCAATTGGCGTGGTCTATTTCGAAGCGTACAAAGGTTTGTCGGCCAATGCGTAGATTGCGAGACGGGGAAAAGCAAACCTACGATCAAGGGCATGTCGCCGGGGAATATCGAGGCTACGTACCCATTTCAAGTGATAGCCATGGATCATATCCCGTCACTACCCCGATCGAAGGATGGACATACTGAACTGCGGATTTGGACGGATCTGTTCACGGGTATGGTGATCGCGAAAGCTGGATCGTCCCGCACAGCGCAGAAAGTTGCCGAAAATTATGAAGAGTGTGTGTTTCGACGATTCGGGGCTAGCCAAGTGATCCCGCACGATCGTGAACCAGGTTTTATGTCAGAAGTATTTCGCGCGTTGAACAAAATCGTGGGACAACGTCAGAGTGCCACTATGGCATACCGTCCACAGGCGAATGGTAAGGCGGAGAGGACGGTGCAGACGATCACGCGAGCAATCAAGATGTATGTAGCAGATGCCGGCCAGAAATATTGGAGATTGTATGCATAGCGGCTGGTATTCGCGCTGAACTCAACCCCCGATCGTATTCGTGGTGAAACACCATTTTATTTGGCGTATGGGTGGGACCCACGATCATCGTTGGAATCGACATTGCAACTGGGCGGAATTCGGTGTAAAGACCGGGATGCTCACCAGTGGAGATATAAGCTGCAAAAGGACTATCGTTACGCCCGTGATCAAGTTAGCGCTGGATTGCATCAAGCGGTGGCTGAGCGAGCTGAAAAGCACAATAGTCAAGTGACACCACACAAGATCGAAGCTGGATCAAGGGTCTGGTTATACCTTGATCGGGTAAAAAGAAGGGTTCGCGAAGAAACTGGCGCACATGTGGCATGGACCCTTCAGATGAGGTAATCGGTAATCATGCGGCGAGACTGGTTACGGCTGGCACCGACTATCGTATGTTCCCAGTAGTGCATCTGTCCAAGTTGAAATTGGTTAAGGAATTTCCAGATCGCCCTACTACGGCACTGGGATAGAGGATCGTTTCGACTTCGATGAAGCTTTATTACCTGATGACAGCTGGGAAAGGACGCTAGATCCAGATGAATTTGAAGTTGATCGTATCACCGATGTCCGATCAGGTCGAAAGACTAGATATGGAAGAACGTTACGCGAATATCAAGTTTACTGGAAAGGTTATGCTGAGCCGTCGTGGGTAGACGAGACAGACTTAAACTGTGATGCTCTGATCAAGGAATTCGAGAGGAAAAGGATCAACAGACATCGGTTTGACGTGATGCAAGTGGACGGAGAGTCCAACTAATGCGTGATCGGCAGACTGGTCATGAATTACGATCGAAGAATTACCGATTGAAGAAAGATGATTGACGAAACTCACAATGGATGAAGAAGCGATAAATGGCTTGAGGTGATGTGTTTACGATGGATATTGCGAGACAAGGTGATGGATTACCGAAGATAAGACGACAGAATACCGGTTTATATCATGCATGGGGAAGTAAAGAAGCACCGTGGAAATGGCATGATCAAGATTGCCTATTGATTAAGGGCGGAACGATAAACTGATTAACTAGAACCAAAGAACTTGCGACGAATCCGAGGGATTTTACGGCCAGGGTGGTTTTCAGGGGAGGAACGATATTGAACCCGCCATGGTTCAAAAGTATCAACCTCCTTCAAAGCGTCCAATAGGGTCCGGGGTGGCGGGTCCGAGAGGAACCCTGGGTACCATGCCCCATCATCGGCCGGGGCATACTTCAAAGGACGGTTGCGAGCACAATGGGCGATCGACGGGTCCAGGGAAATGTCAAAATCACATCTTCCGTCGATCATCCCCCGCAGGTCGAAATCCACGACCGTCTTCCAGGTCGCTCTGGCACGACTTCTGCGTTGGCGGCGACTGTTGTAGTAATTCCGGAAGAAGTCATCCGTCTCGCAAATGCCTTTAGCGATAGGGAGATAATGCGTAGACTCCCAGATCGCCAGCGCGTGATGTTCGAGAAACGACCGGCACTTTGTCTAGAAGTCAGCAAACCAGCCGACTGATCGAAATGAAAGGGGCGGCAACATGGTCATGAAAACACCCCAAGGGCATTGAGAATACAGCAGCTCCACTTCCGGTTGGGTGATCAAATGACCGGACCATGAATCAGCCGGAGGGGCGTGCATGGCAGCCGGGAACAACCATCCTGTCGGGCGGGTCAAGTAGTCAAAGACGAATTGGGCCTTGACATTACGCAGATCAAACCCACCAAGCTGATCCGGAGTCCACGGTAGGATGTCGGCGTCACTGGCGTCATCAGATAACGCGATCAATGTCCAGAAATTATGGTGGAGTCAAGTTCGAAATCGAATACATTTGTATCGACAACCTCACCACCACATCGTGCCCAGCCTTCCAACTTACGGGGGGGGGTACCCCGCGGACCTCCATTCGAAATCTGGTCCGATCGTC
>JAPDHQ010005965.1:0-19319 GCA_026184515.1 Peronosclerospora sorghi | reverse complement strand
CTTATCTCTCTGTGGTGTTGCGGATGGTTTGTTTCCATGGTCTGGTTGCTCTGTTATCTCGCGTGTCCTAGCGCACCTAATTGCTAGACATTTATGGGGTTGAAGACGCTCAACTTAACGTTAGCGTCACTGCCATGATGCTAGAGCCAAAACAACTTTGCCGAGACATCGTGAAAATGTGAGAAGCATCACTTAATGCTAGTGATGAATAAACGCATCTTGCTAGAAGACATAAGCATCGCACTACTAACGTCATGATACACTAAGTGTTCAATTTGTTCACCTATGGAAGGCATGACACAATTTTTGACACTAATATTCAGTGTTTGAAGAAATAACCAGCGTAAAAGTGTCATCGTGCTAACGTGTAGAGTTTGGTGAGATAAAAATATACCAATTGGTAACTACCACAGATCATTTCCTATATGTTGTAATCTTCCACTTCACCACAATCGTCCCTTGCGTAACTTCAGCATAAGCGAGCAAAAGGCACGCACACACACGCATCTTATTGATCATACTTCAGATATTTTCGCGCAGAATCTCATCGATAGGTGTAGCGAAAATCGGAACATCACTTTCCTTGTATATATTCATCAATCTATTCCACGTACATTCGCCTTCGAAAACGTAACGAGACGCAACAATGAAGAGGTAATCGCGGACTCTGTTGAGTGTTACTAATGATCTTGATGGGTACCCTGCAAGGAATCCCAATGTATGAGATCGAACCATAGACACAATAACGATATCTGCTTTACGCCCCTGGATAGAATCAGTTGTAGCTACCTCAATTTCCAAACAATCGGCATATACCTGATCCATGTATCGTAATTGTCTCTGTATAGCTTTGACTTGTAATGTATATGGTGAGATAACTAACAGTGATTTTCTTACGGCCATATTTGTTCTTCGCATTCCACTTTCCAGCATAACGAATATCTTCCCCAACAAGTACATAACCATGGCCTGTTCAATTATATTATCATGCCTGTATTCTTGACGTTCCACTTCTCTCATCCACTCTTGAGAGCTAATCCATACAAATCGATTACCCTTGAAACTTCGCTTCCCAGAAAAGTCACGACTAACTGACTTTCCCCAATCAATCACATCCATACTATTAAACCGCATTCCATCCAAATAATTCCTTGATGTAGCAGCTCTTTCTCGAATTGTATACGGATAAAACACTTGTAACAATTTCGTGATCTTCGGATGACTCCTAAATTCTGCAGTCATGGTGATTCCAGGGAAAGTCGGTGATAAATTATGGCTTGCGCGCCAACGTTCTATGGAGTGTAGCAACCCCCAGGTGATTTTGTGACGACAAGAACAACCGCGAAACCGATGCCTCAACTTTTCATCAATAGGAGAGTATGCAAAAAGCTGATAGGGGTCACCCATCGATACAAGAACCTCCACTGGGTCTAATAGCCTGTATTAACGCAACTTCAGCTGTTTGGGCTCTTTCATCGTTGATAATCACGTTACAAGATACTGTTTGAAAATCCGGTCGCCCTAATTGTGCCAGAGTGGCAACAATTACACGTGCTTGTTCTAGTATCTCCATCTCTTTGACTCTAAATCTTGCAGAAATATCTTTTCGTACCAAACGACCCTCCAATGAATGCCGCTCCCGCTGCAATATCTCCGAAAGGAACCTTCGTCGATATGGTTCAGCATCCGATAGTGCCATTGTACCCTTTATCTCACCCAACCGCACTATATCTTTGTCTGGTATTGGCTTGGAATCCATCTACCTTTTTAGATCCTCGTCAATGGCTGCATTAGTCTCTGAAACGATAGAAATTCGAAAATGTGGAAACACCGCTAATAAATGTCAACACTACAGCGGTAATCGTAGATGTTTTCCCACATCCATAAGGGCCGCGAGCAAGAACAATTCCTTTTGTCTCTACAGCTGCTCGTACCACTTTTAACTGGTCCACATCTAGCGTATGATGTAGTTTTCATATATTCGTGTCTGATCCATCTTCCTCACCAGTGATGCGTCTCTCAGCGACTCAATCGTCTCTTTTTCAGTAATTAATTGTAATAACGGAGATAGTGGCTCTCTAGCCAATCTATCCACCGTACTGAATCGTCTGACATAATTCATGATGTTGGCCTCGGGTAACCATCGTACGCCGTTGATGTTTCTATGTATGTCCTTTACATTGGCAGTGGTGATAATAAAGTATCGGAATCCAACGAAACACACTATTCCCCAACCCAAACACTTCAACTCCCGGTATCGTACGATGCATAGATTTCCATAATCCCATCTCTTCAAGTGGAATGTACGTATGGACACATATTCATTCCCGAAGTCTCCATGTACTTGCAGATATAACAACCCTCTCATCAATGGCATAATATGGTCGGGACTATTACCATTGTCGTATACTTTCCATTGGCTAAACACTGCCCTGTTCCATAGGATGCAACATAAAGCTTAGTTGTTGACTCAACATCCTTTGGATCCCATTCACCCTCGTAATGAATTGGATAGGTAACATAAAATGCCTCTAGGTGCGTTATTAAACACATAGTGAGAAGATAATCATTCACGGACGTGAACCTATCCATATACACTTCCCGAGACTTGAAATACAGTCAATGCAGGCATTGCCCTTGATAGCTAAATTGTGGTATCGTGACGTCATACTGTAAGCAGCATAATTCATCTCTGCATGGTCCATAACCTCCATCCCAACACTCTGAAGGAAAACCGCTATATTCTGAACCTCCAAGTAGAAGTGTAACCCCGAATAATACCTTTCTTGCATCTTCCGGATTGATCGATTTGAGTTGTCGTCGCTCACCAAGTTCTTTATGAAAACTCAAAGACGTGGCGTCATTAATAACAATTCCTGGTCGAACATTAGCCTTATCAATTTCTTGACACCACTCCCTTTCAACATCTGACGTGCTTCTGAGCACTGGCATCGCAGCTGATCCTGGTTGACACTTTCCCACAATAAATGTGCTTTGTCTGCTGGAACCCAACCTCTGGTAAACTTGTATAGCCGATATTCGTCTGCCCTATGATCCTTTGTCTAAATTTCTTCTGATCCAACATCAGCCATTGGGGTGATATAGCTCAAAACTTCTCCACACACTTCTTCATATTTATTCCTTCCAGGTGTGGATAATTCCGCCCCTTCGGTAGTACTTTTATCTTCCTTTTCCAACATTCCACAGCCTGTTTTACAGGGTAACACATCTTTTTTTGGCGCCACATTCTCTTCATCTTTTTTTTTACTTTCAATGGATTCGGAATCTTCTGTCAACCCGGCCAAATCAATCACTACCGGAGGAGCTGGTTTCTGTTCTTCCTCAAACTCTACAGTTCATCTAGATGTCGCATCACTTGATATAACTTCTACTGTTTGTTCACTCGTAGATCTATTTCTTGGGTCTCCACAGTGTGATGTTCCATATCCGCAACATTTACATTCGTATCCTCAGTTGCCATTAGCGATTGTTCTGGTTGACGCGAGATAGGTTCAACTAACTGTCTTGGCTTGGATTTTTCTTCTAATTCTAATCTTTGACTCTCAGATACCATCTGATCAACCACCAGTGCTACTGTTTGATTGATCTCTATCAGAGGAGATGGCTTTTCTTCTTCCTCACACTCTACAGCGTGTATCGATTTTTCATCGCCTGATGGATTTCCTATTGCCTGTTCATCCATAAATTCCAATTCCTGAACCATCGTGTTGTAATGCTCGACGTCCGTGACAGCTATATGCACATCCTCATTAGTCATTAGTGATTCTTCAGGTTGCTGCGGGATAAATTCGACTAATTGTCTCGATCAATCTTCTTCCTCTGATCCCATTCTCTGACTTCCAGGTACTGTTTGATCAATATAACTTGGGTATTCATCACTATCTGCGATATTTGCTTGATTTGATGTGGATGTTGGTCGTATGAACGAGTATTTGGTACTATACAACGGGTTCTTCAATCGGAGGAGCCTATTTCTAATTGCCTTCTCTGTTCTTGGCATTTGCTTATCTCCAGTCATGTTTGGGACGTTATGTAACTTGTTATCAATAACCTTCATATCCACACGTCCACGTTTCATCGCTTCTATCAATATGTTGTCTTCTTGTTTCGTTCATCTTCTACAGTTTCCTTGCATTATATGCTGGATTTTTCTCGGCTCGGTGATGCCTGGGTTCGGCCTTTCCTTGACTTACATACCATCTGCATCCTCTTTTTCACAGCCGCTATGGCGCGTATTTTCTTAGATTGCGGGAATTTTACTGGACATTGTTCGACTACTTTTGCGTCAGTAGCTTCCTGCTCTATCATGTCTGTTAACCATTTCATTTCATCCTCTTCCCATTCATCACACCTTTTGCGCTTGACCCCCATTCGCCCTAACTTGGATTTGACCCCGGTTTTAGTCCTTATGGTCCAACCCTTTTGCATGACACTGCTGATTATACAGATCATATATATCATGTACTGAGGCATTCGCATTTTCGCTTGCTCGTTGTATCTCCAATAGCTCTTCTTCCTCCTCCTTGGTCCATGATGAAATAGGCGCGGATGCTGGTACTGGTGCATTTAATAAAGTATTCAGATCTGGGTCTATATTCTCACTGGTGAATGTCTTCCATGTCACCTCTTGCTTCATCATTTTCTCGTCCCATCGTTCTCAGAGAGAGGGTATCTGCCATATCTGAACTCTCCATCTTACGTTCCCGTTGGACTCGTAGTCAATCACCAGGTTGTCCTCTTCTTTGAATGAAATGTACCCACGTTGACTCCACTTTGGTTTAGTGTATGCTTTTGGTAGGTGTTTCACTAGCCAATGCGTTGTATTGACTATTTGTGAGCCGAGATTGCGTCAGCCGATTCTATCTTAGCCGGTTTCTCGGGCAATCGGTTGGGAATAGCATCCACTAGGCTTTAACCAGTGGAAAATTCTAAAACTCCAATATCATACACCAACTTCACTCAAACCCTCCATAATCCGATCACTCGCGATCTGGCCTTGGCGGGTCGATTCCGATTTGCTGAAAATTCTCACTTAAAACAATACAATCTCACACACCACTTCCACTCAAACCCCCCAAATTCCAATCGATTGCGATCTGGCCGTCGCGGGTCGATTCGGATTGGCCGAAAATTCTCTTTTTTTCCAAAGCGTCAATATCACACATCAATTCCATCCTGCCATATTCACTCGTCACATGTAATGCTCGTGCCCTCACAGCTCATTTATGAACTTCTAGCCTCCAAGCTAATCAACGCTATGATCCCATTCCATAGGCATTCCTTTAGCTACCGTAAGTAAGCTCCTTTTCCTTCACTCGTATATATTGTCTGTTCCATGCAACAGGTAGCTCACACTCTGATTTCAGCATCCTGGTGGACCAACTTATATTCTCCGGGCCTGCTCTTTACATCATATAATTTGTCTTGCTTTCATCTCATCAAAACCCAACTAATTGAGTTACTACCACGTTGTTCTGCATCCCTCTGACTGCCATACAGGTTCTGCCTCACAATCACCCAAATTGATACTCCTTGCATAAGGTTATCACTGACACTCACGTTGGTCGCCCCATGGCTTATTTTTCTTAGTAACATCTCGTGACTCTGCACAAATTTATACCCGTTAGACCTGTTAGAACCTGTTGGATGTCTCTCATACAGTCGCCCTCCATGCTCCGATTTTCTTCGTTTTATTTTACAATGACGTACAGGTTTCACACTTTTAATACAGTGAAAGGTTTCTCTTCGTACGATCTTTGTTGTTGTCGCACAGGTTTCACACCTTTGGTACCCTGACAGTTTCTCTTCGTACGCTTTGGTTGTTGCCGCACAGGTTTCACACCTTTTACTACCCTGATGGGTTTCTCTTCGTACGATCTCACTCTTGTTATATATTTTTCGTGGTTGGTTGACACTAGATGTACAGGTTTCACACTTTTAGTATCCTGACAGGTTTCGCTTCATACGATCTTGTTGTCGTCGTATAGGTTTCACACCTTTCGTACCCTGACAAGCTTCTCTTCGCACAATCTGTTCTTGTTGTCTTTCCTCCATAGTTGATTGACAATAGATGTACAGGATTCACACCTTTTAATACCTTAGCGGTTTCTCTTCGTATCATCTTGTTGCTGCCGTACAGGTTTCACACCTTTGGGGCCTTAATAGGCTTCTCTTCGTACGATTAGTTGTGGCCGCACAGGTTTCACACCCTTAATACCCTGATAGGTTTCTCTTCGTGCGATCTCACTTATACAGATTCCACATATTATTCTTAATTCACGGCTCACTTATAGACTTGATTTCATTATCAGTCGTCAACTTAAACAGGCTGCGTCAATGAACGCTAGCCTGCAACTTATTTACTCCACATGCTCAAAAAAATTCCAGCTCTTGTTTAAACATGTATCTTTGTTTATATTTTGTTTTCTTTTTGCTATGCCCCCAATGCAACCAACTTGGGTCCGCATTCTACTTATCACAACCAAAATGGGTCCGTGATAGGGATGTGCTACATCTTCCGGGGCCTTGGCTTCCTTATTCACTCTGCCTTTTCTATTTTTATTTCTTGAAGGTCTTGACGCTTTCGTCTCTTGTTTCTTATTTTATGAGGACTCTACATTTCAGCCTCTGTAGTGTCCGCTTCTGCTGTTTGAGCTGCATAATGCCGATTCTCCCAAGATCGTTGCGCATCAAACTCATACAATAAATCGGTGCATGAAAGATTGTCTTCTGTCTCCCAAGTCATCTCATCGGTATCCTTCCAATTAACGTAATACTCCTTTATTCGACGTCCGTTCCTTGTTCGCTGATTGACTCGACAGTCTACAATTCGTTCCATTTTCCACTCTTCTCCATGACCTGGTTCATACGACGAGTCCGCAGGGAGTAACGCCTCATCCAATTCCAGTGTTTCCTCAACCTGAAGTCTCTCCCGAGGTCGTCTCATTTTATTGATATATAGTTTTAACCTGGCAATGTGCACAAGCGGGAATATTCGACTTTCACCAGTAGGTATCACTAGCCGGTACACCATGTCGTTTATCCGTTCATCTACTACATATGGTCCATGCCATAAATGCGCCAACTTCCTGACCAACCCTGGTTTAACCAGATCATGATACAGCCAAACCAATTAACCTGGTCGATAAGCCGTTCTGGTAGTTGACCATACTTTAGACGCTACTGCATCATTATGACGTTGGGCTCTATCTTTCATTATTTGTTCCTGGATAATAGCAGCATGTGCCTGCGCTCTCATATGCTTCTCAGTTGTATCCAACATCCACTTTAATGCATCTTTTTCAGTGATTGAGGTATCTTTGGTTGGTATCATTTCTTCCAACGTATTTCTGGGTTCCCAGCCATGTACCAAGTAAAATGGAGTTTGATGATGCTGAAGATCCACCGACGTATTCAATGCAAACTCCAAGGGGGACACATATTCATCCCAATCTCTCTGCTCCGGGTCCGTGATGTAACACTTGATTGCCTTGATCACCGATTGCACAGATCGTTCCTGTTTCCCATTGGCCAGTGGTCGATATGCTAACGTAGGTCTCTGCTTTTGTTTTAGCATTTGATTGAATCTTCTGAAAACCGAACTCATGAATCTTGGGTCTCTATCATGTCTCAACATTTCTTGGGCTCCAAATCTTTTATAAACTCCCACCATATACGCTTCTGCTACATCTTGTGCAGTGGTGGTGCTTATTGGAATTAGGATCACATATCCCGAGAACAGACATATAAAGCACAATAACTCTTCATTCCCCATTGCAGTCTGTGGTAATGCTAAATCCATCGCTAAAATCTGAAATGGTCTAGACGCTAGGATGTTTCCACTAGCGCGCCCCTGGTATCTTGGCCTACCTTTTGTGGTGGCACAATCTTCACACGCTGCAACATAGTTTTCACTATGGGCATACATCCCTCATCAATAATATTTGGGCCTCAACCGAGCATAAACCTTTCCGACTCCTTGATGTGCTCCACTCCCGATCTCCACTGATATGCATGCAATATATCCTCTTGTAATATGGTCGGTACCACCAATCTCCACACGTATTCTCTGGTTTTATCTTGAGCTTTCGAGACATAATACAGGACACCTTTATTATCCAACACGTAAGTGAGCGCGTGTCGATCTATCTTTTTCCATTCACGGGCGGAATTTATCTGATCATCATCTCCTCGTAGATACTCTATGACCTTGCTACATCACTCATCCTGTATCTGGGCTGTTCCATTTCGTTCGATTCGGATAGATGGAGCATTTTCATATGGATCGTTGTCTTCTCCATCCTGGGGTTCTTCTGTCTGGCCACATCATTGTCCACAGAGTATAGATTAGCATTAGTGTCCGCCCCTTGTTCAACAGTAACATTCTCTTGGTATTGGAGTTGCGCATTACGTGGCTTTGCCATACTTCGAGTGAGCACAAATACTTGCGGTGACACATAATCACCATCCTCCCATATATCTTTCTTTTTTGTGACCACTTGAGGCTCATCTGCATTTACATACAACAAATTTGGCAAACGATTCAACAGCTGCAAATCTTCTTTTCTCTCCTCAGTGATAATTCTCCCTGCCTGCTGCTCTTTCATAGCACATTGAGTCAAAAAGTCAGCTGCCTGATTATACTTGCGAGCCACGTGTATCAGACTGATTGCTTGGAATTTCTCTACCAACGAGCGCACTCGGCCCAATCAAACCAATAGTGATGCAAGATTGCAGCGTATATCTCCATTGACTTGTAAAATAACCAGTCTAGAACCCCACACACAATTGCTTTCGTTACATTATGGTCTTGCTCGAGTTGTAGCACATGGATTAGTCCATGATATTCACTCTCATTCACTGTAAGGTTATCTTGTATCTCGTATTCCACTTCCACTACATCCCAGGTCGGTAACTCCCACACTATCATGCCAAATGCTCCTTTCGGGTCATTCTTAAGACGCACTGTACCATCAAACGATAAAACATATCCAGTGCTATGACGTTGTAGACTAGGAATTGGCTTAATGATCGACATATCTTTCAGCGATTTTAACGGAGCAGTGTCTTCCAGTACTTCATTCATCTTTTCTGCAGGCACAATGGACGTGGCTAATAAAGCAGGTAATCCAACAGCTTCATGATTCGTTCGTATGATTTCCAATGACCACGGAGACAACATTACCGCCCATTGAATTTCTCTGACTGTCAAACTTTTCGATGTGAACAGCCATCGCATTGTAGAATAGGTCTTGCATAAACCGTTGTATGTTGTCCAAACAAAATGTGACTAGAATTATGCAACGTCTTCAGCAACGCTAGCAACTCTTGTTCCGCCCCCGTATATCTCGTATCAGCATCTTTAAAAACCTTGCTAACGTAACGCACTTGGTGCAGTATTCCATCATACTCTTGACAAACCGTTGTTCCGAACGCCCATGGATTGGTATATAGCACTATACTCTATGGTTTTGATCGCTTGATATGTCGTAACAAAGGTACATTCACCAGACGGTCCTTAAGCAACGCAAACGACTTTTCAGCGTGCTTCAGTTGGGTACCATCCTTCAACTGTAGTTCGGTTAACTCATACAGAGATGCAGCTAGTGTTGCAAAATTTTCAATAAACCGTACATAGTATATAAAACTACCACTGAATCTTTGAACTCCTTTTAATGTCCGTGGGAACGCCATTTTGACGATTGATTCCAAATTGAGGGGGGAAGCTTTAACTCCTTCTGCGGATGTACGATGACTCAAAAACTCCACACTGTTTTTGCCAAATGCACTCTTCGGTAAACTTATAGTGATCTGCCAATATTTAAATGATTCCAGGAGATTCTTAAGCATGATACACAATGTATCCCAACTGCTTGCGCCGAAAGTAATATCATCAATATACGATCGCCTCCCAATAATAGGTTGTTCATCAGTCATCACTACTTGGCCATTATGAAAAACATCTTGAGTGATGGACACGTCTGTTTCCAACATATGTGCCTCTTCACTGTCATTATCCATGTCTGACTTGCCACCCAGCAGTTTACATTGTATCCCCATCTGCTGTGACCGCCGTACCATTGTCCACAAAGCGTTGTCCACTATACGCTGATATATTCGAGGGGCATTCTTAAGCCCTTGAGGCATCCGAAGCCATTTGAAATGTCCTAAGGGGCAAATAAAATCTGTGATCAATCGAGATCTCCTGGTCATAGGTATAGTCCAATACCCACTCGCATTATACATTGAACACAACCATTTTATTCCCTCAAAATTATTCCGTAAATCATCAATCAACGGCATAGCATACACCATCAACCTCGTATTCTCATTCACCGACCGATAATCAATGCGCAGCCGTATGTCGGTTTTGTTCTTTTTTTAACACTATGACGATCGGTGATGCCCAAGCAGATTCCGAATACCGAATTAGTCCTGCCTGTAATAACCCTCGTATCAATTCATACAACTTAGGTAACAGTGTAGGCGGTACTCTTCGTGATCTTTGTGCAATAGGTGCATTGTCACCAGCATCCACGTCACAAACTACACCTTTAGCTGGAGGCGGTAGCGCATTACCAGAATTTATAAAACCATCGGCATACTCAGACAACAAGGCACGTAGATTATCTTCTTGTTCTTTAGTAGTAACTCCTGGTTCTCTTATGTCTGCAGTAGTCATATCTGGTGGTTCGATTGGATTTTTATCTATTTCTGGAATGAGTGCTAGCTGTTCTTCCATAGCTTCAGCCGACATCACAACTCCTTCATGCAAGTACACCTCTCTTTCCAATTTCGTCTGATCCACCTTCATTGGATCTATTGCATCCATTACATACATAGCAGGAGGTTTATCTCCTGCATACAGTTCTCACTGCGTGTACGTTAGTCCAATTGACCGGCATGCTAGCGCTCTCCATCTCTTGTGTGACTCTCTTGTGTGACTTTAAATCTGCTGGCGTCATCAGTGGAAATGGTTCTTACCTGGGAATCGGACAGCTTTGGTCTTTCGTGTTCAAAATTAAACCCGCCTTGACCAAAAAGTATGTACCCAGTATCGCTAACGCATGTGTATCAATACTAGCAACCCACATATCACAGGTGAAAACCACTGATGAACCTAAGCGAACCTTGACTGTAGCCACACCTATCGCTCCAATGGTACTGTCTGTCACACCAAAAAATCTAGCTGGGGTATCAATCATCCGAACTGCTACGTGTAGCTTCCGTGCCACATTGGTATGTAAAACATATATGTTTGCGCCCGAATCCAACATCAACGGTAATTCAAGATCATCAATGCCTCCGTTTACATAAACTTGGGTTGCGGGCTGCTTTTCTTCCATTGGCTGTTGCCATCCATCTCTTTCTACCACATTTTTATCCACCAGTGTGACACATGCTGGAGTCTCTGTTACTTAATCACTTATCAATTGCTCAGCTTGTGTCTTATCTTCACTAGAAGTAGCTTGTTTTATTACTTTTTCTTGCTTTTTCCTTTTTTCTTGATCCTCATCCAAAAGGAGTGATCCATCCATACAACATGTATTATTTTTCTTGGTTTTCTTTTTTAATGCAGGGTGACAGCGGTGTCGCTTCAATTTCACTTGACAATGCCCCCCTTTTCTCTCGACCGTGGTTGCAATGCACTGTGGGATTAGGCGTTTAACGGTTTAACTTCTCCTCCACTTGAGCTTTAGTCAACTCTCCTGACTTCAATTTAGCGCGCATCTCGGCCATCTCTTCAATTAACTTCCGACAATACTTTGCATCATGACCAAAACTATCGCAATGCTCACACTTCACCAGTTCCAACAGTTAACTTTGTCATGTCCCCGTCGGTTACAAATTTTACATATCACAACATGGTCAGTATTAGGGTTTGTTGACGTTCGCACACTCTTGTCCTCATACGTCGGTCGCACCCGCTGTACTGCATGTACTTCCCCGCCCATCGTATGCACGTTAGGTTGCGGGTCTTCATACATAGCATCGGCATTCTTACGTGTAGCTACCTTCTTTCCAGGCCTCATAAGCCGCGCTTCATGTTTAATCAGAAATGTTTCTAGCTCTTCGATAGTTGAGAAGGTTATGTGTTGATACTGCATCTGTATGATGCGATCATGAATAGTGTTATAGAACTGTTGAATGCGTTCTTCCAATAATGACGCATTGAACGCATTTCTAAAATCCATCCCTGCTCGTAACGCTGCTGCGTTTAATCGGTATAGATATCTAGTAGCCAACTCATCATATTTCTGCGTCAATCTTGAATACATAACTCGAGGCGACACTTTGTCTACACAAAACTTCTTCTGAAAAAGCGCAATCACCTTACCCCAGTCATACTTTACCAAATCGGCTAGTTGCTCGTACCACCATGACGCTGTGCTTGTCAAGCTATCAACAAACATTCCCAGACGTTCACTATCATTTCAATGTGATATATTAGCCACGTGTGAGAATCGAGCGACCAAGCCCGTCCACTTACAGCATCCTGCCTATTCCCATCAAAAGATTTTATCTCAGTATTCTGAATGATGGCTGTAACTGGTTGAGGTGAGGGTGCCCATGCGTTTGCACTTCCACCAGGCATACCATACCCTGAAGTACTATGATGCATTCGGGCTGCGTAGCTGGGGTATGATATGAGGTACTAGGCGCCTCTCTCGTTGTATTGGGTGTGCGACTAGCTGACAAGGCTGTCGTGACTTTAGTTAATTCTTCCAAACTTAAATGCCTATCTTGCATCATCTTTACTAAGTTGGCTACCACTTGAGCTTGTGTAGGTGCAGCCATCCCTGTATCCTGCCTAGGTGCAGCCACCCCTGGACCCTGGCTAAGTGCGGCCACCCCTGGTCCTTGCTTAAGCCCAGCTAGTTTTGGTGTGGACATGATTTCATCGTCATCAGGTGAGAACTCCAACTTCTTTTTAGTTTTGGTCATTTTTCTGGGTCGCAACTGTGGCACTTCTTTAAACTCATCTCTATCAATGATCTCCAACATACCCGGTGGTTTAGACTCCCTCACCGGTGTATGTACAGTGTCTGCTATTATATAGTAAGTGGGAACGATACTGTCAGTTTCTTCTCGATATACCATTAATGATGTCTCCCACTGATTTTCTGCTAATAGTAGAGACACCATCAGCCCAATATCTTTTGCGGTCCGTGCCAAATCGTAATCACACGCATTCCAAACTCATCCAGTCTGATAATTGCATACCCCAAATTTGGAAACATACCCTCCAGTACCATCACAGATGCTTGTAGATTTCCAAATGTAGTGAGATCTTCTCGCACCTTAAAGTTGGGTGTAGCCCGCCTCATCTTACGTATCTCAAATAATGAAAACCAACAGCTCAAATCAGCCGGTAATCTGAGCAGCTGTTGTTGTACTGCGTTACCTTTGCACACGCTTCGGAAAATGTGTAGGTCCTGTTAGTATCATCATCGGAGTATTCTAATGTAAAATGGAGATCTGGACCATCCCCTTGTGGTACTAATGCCATTGTGTAAAGTTGAATCTGAAGGTCGACGTTAGTCCCGGGTCGCGGCACCAGTTGTCGTGAAGGAGTTGAAAATTATTTTAAACCCACTTAATCAACAATCACAAAGAGTTAATAAGCTAGTCCTCTTTGCTTTACTTCCCGGGTACTTAATACTTCCGCCCGAACCAACGAATCAATCGAACACACTAGGGATACACTTCCAAATGTGGTTCCGGGCTGCCCCCAACACTAGCGCGCTTCATGCGGCTGCTGCTTCACTTGTTAGAGCGTTCACTGAACGACTTACTCGTATTACACTTGGTTTTTGTATGGGTACGATAAAGAAGATTTTTGAGGGTCGCCAGAGATCTTCACACTTCAGGGAAAATTTCGTTCTATTAAGTATTATCAACTCTTACATCAAAGTCAATCACTTTTCTCACCCACTACTTCTTGGTTACCTCAGCGCTGACTCCAATACTGGACTATGGGGCCGTTGCAACCCTCTGTAATTTGGTTGATCAGATTTGCCGTCACAATTTGTGTAACCGGGTTACATTTGAGTTACATTTAGTGTTGGTGTACACGAGTACACTACGGTTGAGGCCAGTATTGACCGGTTTGAAAGGTTTTGAACCATTGGTTATTTTAACCAATCAGGGCATGGGCCCTTGGTGTGGTGGTGTGTCATCCATCCACGTGTCGGTACACAGGTGTGTACACTATATTTTAGCTAGGTACGAATTTGGAATATTCTACTTAGTATTACATATAGTTTATATTAGTTTAAATTAATTTAGGCTAATTACATATTAAATATACAGTCAGTTTACATTTCACTCAAAAGACTGCGGGACGCACGACCTTGACCGGTCGCGCGCGCAGTGAGTGTTGTAGTGTAAGTAAAGTCCTTCCCTTAGCTACCCCGTTAGTAAGGGAGCCTTGTGTCAAGGCGTTAGCTTGTGCTAACTTGTAAACCAAAGTGGAATAATGGCCCCGAGTAAGAGAGTTCTCTCTTACTAAGCCCTTTTATAAGGGCGTATCGGCTAAGTAGCGGCACATCGCCGTTTCAGGAATGCCTTCCTCTGTGCACTATCCGCATTGTGCGTGTACGCACCGGCTACATCTGGTAGCACTTGTAGTCAATCCAACACCTGTGTTGGTAGACTAAGGCATCCTCTGCAAAGGATGAATCCGGACGATTGGAATAGTTTGACCCTCGTCCAGCAGGAAGCCTTTAAAAGGCTGTTACCCTTAATGGGTGACGAAGGCATGAAGCTCCTAGTGGAGCAGGACCTTGAGGCCGTAAAGGCAAGGGTAAATGCCCTCATCGCTCATGAGGCGAGTTGTAGTGGAGGTCATTCCACGGGGGTGCGCCCTCCATTATCATTAGAAATAAAGGAGTTCACCGGAGAGAAGGGTGACAACCTTTACGTGTGGTTGCGAGAGGTCGAAACGGCCTTCACCACAGCGAGTGTGATCGCTGATCACTTTCAAGTGGGACTTGCATTGACCCATCTTACGGGAAAAGCCCGTACATGGGCGTTTACGTGTTCGGAGTCAGTCACGGACGTGTTCCCAACCTGGGAGGTCCTTAAGCAGAAGCTCATGGACATGTAACGCCTGATCTGGTTTTCCAGAAACAACTGGCGTTCCTGAGGTGCCTTCAAGGCACTAAGGACCTCGATATTTATATCCAGGAGCTTAAGACCCTGTTGGCAGGGATCTACGCGATTGCGTATTCGGACGATTTGTCCATCCCCGTCTTCATGGGAGGCCTGAGAGAAGGGCATGCACGTTCGAAATTGTTCCGATGCCGACCCCAATCCCTGGGGGAGGAGTTCAAGATGGCGTTCAACGCCGAGAGGAACTTCCGTTCCTCTAAGGTGGGTCCCGAACCCATGGACCTGAGTCAGGTCAAAGCGGAGGAAAAATCTCCCGCTAAGTGTCACACCGACTCTTTTTGCAGAGCTTCGAGGCGGAGCTCTTAGCTATGCTGCAGCGACATGGGCCGCTAAGATGCTTCCTGTGTGGGAGCACGGATCATCTGAGGAACAGATGCCCGAAAAATCCCCAGCGAGACACTCCCTACAAGGGGCCAAGGGTGGGGAAAAAGCCCTTGTCCAAGCCGTCGGGAAACGACGGCTCCCAGTAGTGTGGGGCGCCCTACTTGGGGACCCCTCAGTGCTGTTAAGCCCCAGGGTAGGTGACGACAGCACAAAGCCCCGAGGGAAGCGGTGCTTTCTAGCACCGAGTTGGTGTACCAGACAGGTTTGCTGGTAGTCCTTGCGGACGTGAAAGGCTTTGATAAGCCTTGGAGAGTCTTGATATACTCTGGAGCGTCTGACAATTATGTCAGACGGGCTTCTGTTGAGAAGATTCGGCTGTATGCCGAGGCCCTAGAGGCACGTTCTCGTGATGTTGTCACGGTCCGTCTTGCGACGGGTGTACAGGTTGCTGTACCCAAGGTCTCGATTGACCTTAAGCTGAAGTTTGCAGACTTCGACAGCTTAGAACGTTGCCTAGTCCTGAATTTGGACTCGAGGTATGACCTCATTCTGGGCATGAAGTGGCTGGAACGCCACGAGCTAAGGATAAACTGGAGTCTAATTCCATTGGCTCAACGCACCCGCGATCGGGTGAAGCATTGGCGAGTCATGAACCCACCTTTTCTCGATCGCAAAAGAGATTCTGGCGTGAGATGCCAGAGATTGGGATGTCTAAAATGATTATCCCCAATGGCGTTAAGGAAGAGTTACTTAACGAGGGGGATTCGGCGCTTAATCCCCACGCCGTGAATGGCGAGACTGGTGAGTTACCAGTGGCAGAGGTGGATTCCTCTGAGGTAACTCCAGTGGTAGGGGTAGAGACACCTGTGGTTAAGCGCGAGGCGCTTTCAAGCAAAGAAACCCGTAGTTCGTCTCTTTTGCACGTCGGAAATGATTCCGACCACGCCGTTATATGCGAGACTGGCAAGTCGCCATTGACAGAGGTGGATTCCTCTGAGACGATTCCAGTGGTAGGGATATAGACCCCTGTGGTTAAGCGCGAGGCGCTTCCAAGCGAAGAGACCCGAAGTTTGTCTCTTTCGCAAGTCAGAAATGATTCCGACTACGCCGATATAGGTGAGACCGGCGAGTCAACGGTGGTAGAGGTAGAGACCTCTGTGGATAGGCGCGTGGCTCTTCCAATAGATGGGGCAATTGACTCCCCCCATCTGGGTGTCGGGATGAGTCCCGAGGCCAGTAGTCAGAAGTCCTATAGGATGCTGAATAGTGTGACAGGTGTTGTCACAGAAGGCGTAAGCGTGGAACGGTTGCCTGGGGTAGGCGATCTGTTGTCGTTGGAGGATGTGTCCTTTAACGAATTTGAAACTGCTTTGAAAGCAGATGAAATCAACGAGGTTGTCGTATTACGTCCGGAAGAGGAGTTGAGCTCCTCATCCACGATGGACGAGTCAGTTTTGGTGCAAACCAAACAGGCATTGAATGCCCGAAGCGGTCTCAAGATCCTTGCGGATCCTGAGGACCCTTACCATTCCTTATTAAAGGAATTTGGGGATGTCATTAGTGACAACCCACCGATGGGGTTACCACCGGATCGGGGAGTCCGACATGAAATCAATTTGGTTCCTGGAACCAAATATTGCGTCACTAGGCAGTGTCCTCTCCCCAGGGAGCAATGCGACGTCATCGACGCATTCTTCAAGGGGAAAGAAGAGGCAGGGATGGTGCGGGAGAGCAAGTCTCCCCACTAATCTCCCACTTTTTGTGTTCGTAAACCGAACGGAAAGTGGCGCATTGTGCATGTGTACAACAAGCTGAATGCAGCTACTGTGCCCATGCAGACTCCGATTCCTCGGAAGGATGTCCTCCAGAACAATATGGCGGGCTGTACAGTATACACTGCCTTAGATCTGGTGGACGGGTATTATCAGGTGCTCATGTGAGCGTCCGATATTCCGCTGACAGCGGTTAGCACGCCTAGTGACATGCTGTGGGAGTGGCTTGTTATGCCACAAGGGCTTTCAAATACACCAGCGACTTTCAATCGCTTGATGACTCAACTCTTCCACCCTCATAGAAAGTACGCTCAGACGTACTTCGACGATATATTCTTTCATAGTCGTGCGGAAGGCGACTCGTCTGATGTTCAGACGCATCTGATACACCTTCGAGCGGTGCTCGAATGTATGCGAGAGCATAAGTTGTATGCAAACGCATCCAAATGTATCTTTGGTGCAGAGGAAATTCCTTTCCTCGGATGCTTCATCGGTAAGGATGGAGTGCAAGCGGATTCCGTGAAGGTGAAAGCCAATGTGGAGTGGCTTTCGCCTACAAATCTTAGATATATACGGAAGTGGCTTGGATTAGCCAACTATCTCCACAAGTACAGCGAGGACTACGCTGAAATGGCGAATCCATTGACCGACCTTCCTAAAAAGGATGTTGATTGGTGTTGGAAAACTGAACACCAAAACGCTTTTAAAGCGGTTAAGGGGAGCTTGTTAAAAGCTCCCGTTCTTGCTCTCCCAGATTTTGGGAAACCATTTAGTGTCGTCTGCGACGCCTCCGATTTCGCAATCGGATGCGCTTTGTTACAAGCAGACGATACAGGAAGGGAAAGCGTAATTGCGTTTGAGTCGAGGCAGTTTAAAGCTGCGGAACGGAATTATCCCGTTCATGACAAGGAGTTACTTGCAATGAAGTATGCTCTTGTCAAATTGAGGGTTCACCTACTCGGCCCAAAGCCGTTCGTGGTTTATACTGACCACGCGTCCTTACTGACAGCGACAACGTCGCCTCATCTCTCACAACGGATGGCACGTTGGCTCTCCTTCTTTGTGGAGTACAATTTTGAGGTAAAGTACAAACCTGGTAAACATAATGCACTTTCAGACGCGTTGTCGCGTCGTTCCGATTGCGAGCTCGCTCACGCGACATTCGTCACCTCGTCTGTGGTGGACTCATACGCCAGGCGTATGAGAAAGACCCACACTGTGTAGCGCTTATCAGCTCGTTGGGTGGAAAGGGACTTCGCTCGTCTGAGACAATCCTGTCAAGTCTCATACGCCAGGCGTATGAGAAAGACCCACAGTGTACAGCGCTTATCAGCTCGTTGGGTGGAAAGGGACTTGGCTCGTCTGATCCAACCCTGTCAAGTCAATCTAAAGCTCTTTTACACCATTACAGGTACTGTGACGGTCTGCTATTT
Source organism: Peronosclerospora sorghi (assembly GCA_026184515.1). Classification (NCBI taxonomy): domain Eukaryota; phylum Oomycota; class Peronosporomycetes; order Peronosporales; family Peronosporaceae; genus Peronosclerospora; species Peronosclerospora sorghi. The sequence goes on along the minus strand of JAPDHQ010005965.1, from coordinate 595 downwards.
TATAGCACAAGCGCGGAGGACACTCCGCGGGTGGTAGTTCCTCATGATGAGGAACCGAAGTATAGAGTCCTCTTTGAGGCACATGAAGCCCATACCGGGGGTCATTTAGGTCGGGATAAGACCTACAGCGCTTTAAGCGCTTTGTATTGGTGGCCCAACATGTATAAATGGGTCGGTGCGTATATACGCACCTGTGAGACGTGTCAGAGCGTCAAACCCTCTGCAAGTTCAGCTGCGCCTTTGGCGAGATTATCGGTTCCAACGAAGTGTTGGAAATGCAATAGCATGGATTTCATCTTCGGTTTTCCGAAGGATAAGGCTGGGAACACCGGCATATTGGTATTTGTAGACCTATTGAGCAAGATGGCTCACCTGCCGGCGGTGCCAGAGTCCATAGATGGACAAGGAACAGCGAAAGTCTTCCTAGACCGTGATTTTCGACAGCATGGTCTACCCGATTCCGTTGTGTCGGATCGGGACCCCCGTTTTACGGGACAATTCTGGGGAGCGTTGTTTAAGGTGCTAGGCACCAAGCTCCTCATTTCTACTGCGGATCATCCGCAGACGGAAGGTTAGACGGAACGCGTTAATCGCG
>JAPDHQ010005962.1:0-12170 GCA_026184515.1 Peronosclerospora sorghi | reverse complement strand
TGCTCTCCCAGATTCTGGGAAACCATTTAGTGTCGTCTGCGACGCCTTCGATTTCGCAATCGGATGTGCTTTGTTACAAGCAGACGATGCAGGAAGGGAACGCGTAATTTCGTTTGAGTCGAGGCAGCTCAAAGCTGCGGAACGGAATTATCCCGTTCATGACAAGGATCTACTTGCAATGAAGTATGCGCTTGTCAAATTTAGGGTTCACCTACTCGGCTCTAAGCCGTTCGTGGTTTATACTGACCACGCGTCCTTACGGACAGCGACAAAGTCGCCTCATCTATCGCAACGGATGGCTCGTTGGCTCTCCTTCTTTGCGGAGTATAACTTTGAGGTTAAGTATAAACCCGGCAAGCAGAACGTGCTTGCAGACGCGTTATCGCGTCGTCTCGATTACGAGCTCGCTCACGCGACATTCGTCACCTCGTCTGTGGTGGATCTCATACGCCAGGCGTATGAGAAAGACCCACAGTGTACGGCGCTTATCAGCGCGTTGGGTGAAAAGGGTCTTGGCTCGTCAGAGCCAACCCTGTCAAGTAGAGCTAAAGCTCGGTTAAACCGTTACAGTTACTGTGACGGTTTGCTATATTATAGCACGAGCGCGGAGGACACTCCGCGGCTGGTAGTTCCTCATGATGAGGAACTGAAGTATAGAGTCCTCTTTGAGGCACATGACGCCCCTACTGGGGGTCATTTAGGTAGGGATAAGACCTACAGCGCTTTAAGCGCTTTGTATTGGTGGCCCAACATGTATAAGTGGGTCGGTGCGTATATACGCACCTGTGAGACGTGTCAGAGGGTTAAGCCCTCTGCAAGTTCAGCTGCGCCTTTGGCGAGCTTGTCGGTTCCAACGGAGTGTTGGAAATCCATTAGCATGGATTTTATCTTCTGTTTTCCGAAGTATAAGGCCGGGAACACCGGCATATTGGTCTTTGTAGACCGTTTGATCAAGATGGCTCACCTGGCGGTGGTGCCAGAGTCCACTGATGGACAAGGAACAGCGAAAGTGTTCCTAGACCGTGTCTTTCGACGGCATGGTCTACCCGATTCCGTTGTGTCGGATTAGGATCCCCTTTTTACGGGGCAGTTCTGGGGAGCGTTGTTTAAGGTGCTGGGCACCAAGCTTCTAACAGGACTGATCCTGTTACAGGCTTACACTGTGTTTTGCGAGGAAGCGCGCAATACGGGAGGGGTAGGATTAGTTGATGACAACTAATCCTATATTAAAAAGCAAATATAATATTTGCTTAAGCTTTAGAACGCAAAATTAAGAGTGTTTATTAAATGGGTGGTTAGCGGCTAACATTATAGTAATTACCTAACTAATATAATAATATCAAGTATTAAACTAGCTGTACTATTAGTTAACCTGCATGATTCGGTATTTATACCGAATCGACTTTTCCTTCGTAGATTATAATAACTTATAATCTATTATTTGAATTTCAGACAACGCGTCTGAAATTCAACTGTGATATTCTAACTTGAATATCAATTATGTAATGGCACCCCATTACATCACCCCCCCCCACTTAAGGTGGTTGGCCAATAATAATTCTTATTTTGGCCAATCATAGGTGGCACTTGTTGGTCGGAATTTCTCATTCACCAACTGATTGACCATCGACTCGATGGTCGAAGCACACGGCGGCGCTCTAAAGAGCGCTGCTGAAAACATCGAAGGAGCTATTTCTCCGCCTCAGCACTAGGTGATGAGGCGTTGAGTGACAACAGTGACGCTGAATTAGCAGAGTCAACTACGCAAAGGTCGGAAGACGTACTGTCTTCGACCACAGATGCTGCTACGGCGGCATCTGGCAAGAAACAGGGAGATGTTGCTAATGCAACATCTCGCACGATGACAACCCCCGAATGGTGTGTTGCCAGGAAGGGTTCTTCCATGTTCGGAGACAGTTCTGACTCCGAACAAAGTGATGGGGATACAGCTGTCTCCACTAAAGGATCTAGCGAGTCGAAACTCGCTAGGTGCTCATCGCCTAACAGCGATGACGACTCTGGTGTCGCTGTCTGCTATGACAGCGACAATGATCATCACAGGTGGTTGCGGGAACGCAGAGCCCCACCTGGACCAAGTACTTCTCCACGTCGGGGTGATTTAACCCCGGAGCGTGGTGTTGAAGCAGGCGGTGCTCCGCCTGCTAAAAGAGCTCGAACAGAAGCGGCGCCTGCCGCTTCTGAAGCGTATCATCGTACGGAATCACATGTTCCGTACAAAGTGAGGTTTTGGACCCCTGGATGGGCTATTGCCCCCAACAGTGGCGGTCACCGTAAGCGGGAATGCCAATATGCGCTGTTCGATATCAACGTGATGGATGACTGCGAAGATATCCAGTCACGTCGATTCGATCAAAGTACAGACGATAGGCGTCTGTAATTTATTGACCTCTTTTTCCAGGTTCGACATTATTCGAGCCGGAAAGGGTCAAGAAAGAACAGGGAGGACAAGGACGCCCTGACTCAAAGTTGGAACGCTTTTGTTGACAACTACAACAAAAGCCCCGATGACTACGTGAACAAAGTTCACGTAAAGCGCAAGCGCTTTTTAAAGCACTCGCGAACAGGCAAAATGGAATACATCCATTTTGCTTGCATCAAAGAAGGGTTGAACTGTGGTGTCCCTTCTCACCTCGTTTGCCCGCGGTGTCCGCAGGGCGCTCCTCGTCTGTAAGAGGGGGAGTTGCGGGGGTACGGTGGTTTTTCCGTACCCGCCAAAATTCAGGGCTTAATCGATGCCCTAAATGCATCAACACCTAGTGTTGATGCTACTTCGCATTATGAGTTTGAGACTACTTGTCAAACTCAGTTAAAGGGTATGGTTCGTCGGCCCTCAGAACCTCAATCGGCTCCCAAGAGTCGAACTCTTGGGGGTAACCCAGCCAGCGTACTAAGTACTCGGTACGCCGCCCCTTCTTCGATGGAACCGAGCGCTTCGAGATCAAGCGCTCGAGAATGTATCGATTATTCCCCTGATTAACGATCAGGGGCGGCGTAGGTTGAGAATTCCCTAGCCGTTGTTGTTGCGGAGCATGGTTCTTTGCTCCGCAAACTCCAGGAGGGTTGTTCCTCCTTGAGCAGCGATATGTCTCACTCTGTGAAGACATATAGGTCTCTTCGCGAAAATGTCCGCGACATCCACGGGGCGCAACTGCCCTTCAGCAGAAGAATAATCTTCTCTACATCACGCTTTCCCGCTGTAAGGAAGAGCTCGATCGGCACAAGGCTGATCTTGATCAGTCGAAGGCGGAGGTAATGACTTCGCTCTGCTCATCAACGGCTGGAAGCCGATTACAAGTCTCTCTTGGGAGAGTTAAGGAAGCACGGTATCTTCCGTGGTTCTGTGTCTCGTCGTAAGACGAAGACGAATGATACGGTTTAAGCCGCCCAACATAGAATGTTGGGTGGAGCCGCATTGCTGTGCGAATGTCTAAAGTATAGTCATTCCCCCGAATCTCTTGGACATTGAAAGGTCCAATGTACTTAGGAAGCAACTTCCGTGTAGGGAAGTTGCTTATTGCATGTATAGGCAAATTGGTAGTACTTAATAATACCAATTCGCCTTTCCGAAAGGTGTTTTTGTTCTTCCTTCCTTGCTCGTCTGCATTTTGCTTCTGCTTATCCAAAGCAGAAGCAATTGCATCTTTTATATAGCGTATTACAGCTTGGCGCTGTAATACGAATTCATCTACTGCTTTATCAGCAGTAGGTACGTTGCCCTCATTGTCTGCAGCCATTGCTGCAGACACATATTCATCATATGCAGCTTCAGTTTCATTTGAAGCTGCTTCCGCTTCTACTGTACTTTTAGTAGAAGGTTCATCGTTTTGTTCACAAGTTGCAGTCGCAACTTGTGCATTGACTCGCTCAAAATTTGAGCGGGTCCCTCCCCCACTTAGATTTGGCGTACCGCCAAGTAAAGCTGGGGTTCGTGGATGCCTTAAGGCATTCACGTAGAACAGTGTATGCTTAGTTGAAGCATGCACCGAATTGTTAATCGCGAATTCAGTGAGTGGTAGTTAGTCACTCCACTGTTCAAAGGCATGTGCGTATGATCGCAACATGTCTTCGAGAACGCGGTTAACCCGTTCCGTCTGCCCATCCGTTTCCGGATGGTCCGCAGTTGACAACTTCAACTGGGTTCCCAACAATGAGAACATTTCTTGCCAGAAACGTCCTGTAAATCTCGGATCTCGATCCGAGACAATGTCTTCCGGCATTCCGTGCAAACGGAATACCGTATCAACGAATATCCGCGCTTTTTGAGCGGCGGTTACGTTCGCTGATACTGCAGTAAGATGTACCATCTTACGGAAACGGTCTACAAAGACCACTATTCCGGTCTTCCGACTATTGTCGGGTGGAAGACCGAATACGAAGTCCATTTCAATGGACTTCCAACACTCTGTCGGAACCGGCAGAGATTGCAGCGGAGCCTGTCCAGACTGCGCAGGATTAACGTGCTGGCAAATATCGCAAGAGCGTACGTATTTCCGTACCCACTTGTACTGGTTTCGCCAGTAAAAGTCACGTGCGAGAGAAGCGTATGTCTTCTCTCGACCTTGATGCCCCGAAATCGGTGCATCATGATACTCAAACATAACTTGATGTTTGAGATCATCGTCGTTTGGAACGACGATGCGACTTTCATCTTTTTGGTCTGTGCTCTAAAGCAGCAGACCATCGTGCAGTCGATATCGATGCACGCAACCGCGGAGGAACTCTGGGAGTTCGTCGCGCTTCTAACTTGATTGATTACTTAAGTAATCAATCAACAGACGTGTCTACTCGTCTGTTTTGTACGCCTCGCGTACTTGTCGTATAATTGACGACGACAAAGCAGTGCAACGGATCGTGTTTGCACTGGCACCTTCGGTTACGGACGGTTTCGTCTCGTAATTGGGCCTTCGTGATAGCGCATCCGCTACCACGTTGAACTTTACGGGTTTGTATTCAACCGTAAAGTTGTATTCATCAAAGAATGACAGCCATCGAGCCATTCTTTGAGAAATGTGTGGTGAATTCACGGCCGTGCGTAACGACGCATGGTCCGTGTAAATCACAAACGGTCTATCTCCCAACAGATAGATCCGAAACTTAGCCAGTGCGTACTTCATGGCAAGGAGTTACTTGTCATGCACTGGATAGTTGCGCTCGGCTGGGCGCAACTGATGCGATTGATAGCATATTACGCGATCACTATCATCGTGATCACGCTGCATCTAAGCACAGCCGATAGCGAAATCGCTCGCGTCGCAAACGACGTGGAACGGACGCTCGTTATCGGCTATAACCAAGACAGGCGCTTCAGTCAAGCTTTGCTTGACTGCATCAAAAGCATCTTGACATTGGGTATTCCAATGCCATTCGACATCTTTCTTAAGTAATTGAGAAAGAGGTCGTATCAACCCAGCATAGTTGCATGAATACTTGTGCAAATATGTTGCCAACCCAAGGAACTTTCGAAGTACCTTAACGTTGTTTGGCGTAGGCCATTCAACGATCACCCTGATCCTTTGTGGATCAGGACGCACCCCTTTCTTGCCCACAAAGCATCCAAGAGCGGGTATCTCAAGTGCACCAAAGGTGCACTTCTTCAGATTTGCATAGAGCTTATGCTTACGCATAATCTCTAAAACTCGACGTAGATGCTCCCTATGGACATCTACATCGCTTTTATCGTGTTTACCCTTACTATGGATGATCACGTCATCAAAATAACTCGGTGCGAATTCTCGCAACGGGCGTAATAGATGCGTTACACATCTGTTAAACGTAGCAGGGGCATTTCGAAGCCCCTGTGGCATAACAAGCCACTCCCAAAGCATGCCGCTTGGGGTGCTTACTGCCGTGAGAGGGATATCCTTCTCAAGCATTAGGATTTGATAGAATCCATCTCTTAGATCGAGAGCAACTAAAGATGGTGCTCCCGCACATGCCATCTATGATGACATCCTTCCGCGGTATCGGTGTCTGTGACGGTACCGTCGCTGCGTTCAGCTTGTTGTAAGCGTGAACGATTCTCCACCCACCTGTGGACTTCTTCACACAAAAGGTGGGGGTAGAGTGCGGTGAGGTAGACTCCCGCACTTGGCCTGATTTACGACGAGCTTCGAAAAACTCGTCGATTGCTTTTACCTGATCACGCGGCAACGGCCATTGCCGCGTGACACAATACTTCGTGCCTGGCACGAGGTCAATTTGATGACGAGTTCCCTTATCCTTAGGGAGCTCGCTAGGTACTTCTTCTGGGAATACGTCAGCGTATTCCCGAAGTACCTCATAAAATGGGGAGTTCGCTTTAAGCGACTCCCAGCTCTGCGCTTCAAAGCGCTGAACTCTCGTTTGATCATTGGGAACCTCTTTCCCAATGTTTTCCACTTGTAATGTGGATATTCGTTCACGAATATCCACTACATCATCTGTTGCAACGATGATACAGATCTGTTCGATCTGACCATCGTGCAAGTTTCTCGTAAACTTCTTCCAGCTTAGCGCTAGAAGAGCCATCACCTCCGAACCTTCTTTCGGAGGGTGTTCCATCAACAGAGACTGGGTAGCTAATCCGGTCTCCGTTTGCGTCAAGACGTTGATCGTCTTGACGGAACTGCCCATGCAATCAGACGCACTCGTCTTATTGGCTGCTACACGGTGATTACGATTCACCGTGTGCGAATACTCATCATCATGGTGGCCACTGCCTACCATGGAATTTTCTTGGCGATCAGATGTGCTCGTCTGACCGGCCGCCTTTTCTGCGACACGGTGGTCTTTATCACCCGTGCGCATGGCTAACGCAACGTGGTGGGCACTAGCCACCACGGAGTTTTGCTCACGATTGCACTCGATCGTGAGTTCACTCTCATTAACACGGAATTCATTCGTCGTGTTGGAACCTTCGGTCGCACAGTGGGTGTTTCCCACTGTGGATACATTTTCATTCTCACGGTGGGTGTTTCCCACCGTGGATATCACTTCATTCTCACGGTGGTCTTTATCACCCGTGGAATGTTTCTCTCCAACACGCAACGACTCTTCTGTTGCGTGTGGTAGTCCCTCTCGACTCTCACCAGCGGAGGTACCTTCCGCTGATCGTGTCAGAACAGACCTGGTGGTGCCATCGCTATCCACCATACTGTCTGAAGCTGCGGTTGTATCCTCTGATACAGCCGGATTACACACAGGGTGATCAGATCCTGTGCGTCCGCCGCAGTCGATCGATAGGTTAACCCAGTCGATCGAAGGTTTAAACTTGGACATCCATGGGATTCCAAGTATCACATCAAACTTGTCATCTAAATGGAGGACGATGAATACATCCTCGAATGACAGTTCATTCAACTCGAAGCGTGTTTTAATCACACGCTTTGGAATAGTCACGGTAACACCTGTTGCTAACCGGACTGACAACATACTTCGTGGGGTTTCTACCTCCACGAAGCTCAACAGCGTTAGACTCTGAGTTCTAACGAAATTTTTTGACGCTCCTGTGTCAAACAAAGCTCGCATGGGGACATCGCTCCCGTGCGGCTTAACCTCCAGGGTGATAAGAGGCTTACCATCACCCTGCAACTTTTGACAGGACATAGACCCGTCTGGGGCTATTACCCTCACATGCCCTATGTCGACATGTGGGATAACATTCCCAGTAGGGCGCCCCGCCCCTACTGGTGTTCTACGTTTTTTGCACCAACAGGGTGATGTCCCTGTTGGTAAGGCCGTGCAGCGGACGGTTCCGTCCGATGACTGCGTGGCACCGGACGCGGTGCCATACACTCATGGGCAAAATGCCCCATTTTCGCGCATCTATTGCAGCGAATATTCTTCTTAAATGTCGGTTGCTTCGTGTTCGAAGCAACCGCAACTGATAGGTCCATCGGCTCTGGACCTTCACCGCCCATGCTCTGGCGCGGGTGGCTGTTTCTTGAGACGAATTGTGAACTTCGTCTGCCCGACTGCTGCTTGTTGACATGCTGTTGCGGCATGTCAAAAGCGAAGGGCTGTTGAGCCCTTCGGCTGTACCCAGCATGCGATGACGCTGATCGCATGCTGAACTCCTCACGGATGCTCATATCCATGGCATCCCTTAGAGTCTCTGGCGGGTCCCGGTAGAGACTCTGTTTGACTGGACCATCATTGAGTCCCTTCATGAAGCCAGTGACCTGCATAGCAGGGGTATAACGGGGTTACATTCGGGTAACACTGAGTGTTGGTGTACATTGGTACACCACGGTTGAGGCCAGTATTGGCCGGGTTGAAAGGTTTCGAACCTTTGGTTATTTTAACCAATCAGGGCATGGGCCCTTGGTGTGGTGGTGTCAGCCATCCACGTGTCAGTACACAGGTGTGTACACTACATTTTAGCTAGGTACGAATTAGTAATATTCTACTTAGTGTTACATATAGTTTATATTAGTTTAAATAATTACATATTAAATATATATTCAGTTTACTTTCCACTCCTTAGTACAGACGCACGACCTCGACCGGTCGTGCGTGTAGTGAGTGCCGTAGCGTAAGGGGAGCCCTCCCCTTAGCTACACCCTTTGTAAGGGAGCCTTGCCGTTAAGGCACTAGTACAGGATAGAGTAAACTAACCCGGGAATCTTGGCCCCTATTAGGAGAGCTCTCTCCTACTAAGACCTTTATAAGGGCGTATCGGATAAGTAGCGGCGAACGCCGCTTTAGGGAAAGTTTTCCTCTGTGCGCTAGCCGCACCGTGCGTATACGCACCGGCTACATCTGGTAGTACTTGTAGTCAATCCAACACCTGTGTTGGTAGACTAAGGCATCCTCTGCAAGTGATGAATCAGGACGATTGGGATAGGTTGACCCTCGTCCAACAGGAAGCCTTTAACAGGTTGTTTTCCTTACTGGGTGACGAGGGTATGCAGCCCCTAGTGTAGCAGGTCCTTGAGGCCGTAAAGGCAAGGGTCAATGCCCTCATCGCCCATGAGGCGAGTTTAGGTGGAAGTCGTTCCACGGGGGTGCGTCCCCCATTATCATTTTTAAGATAAAGGTGTTCACCGGAGAGAAGGGTGACAACCTTTACGTGTGGTTACGAGAGGTCGAAACGGTCTTCTCCACCGCGAATGTGATCGCTGATCACTTGCAAGTGGGACTTGCATTGACCCATCTTACGGGCGAAGCCCGTACATGGGCGCTTACGTGTACGGATTCGGTCACGAGCGTGTTCCCAACCTGGAAAGTCCTTAAGAAAAAGCTTATGGACATGTTCGCCACGCCTGATCTGGTTTTCCAGAATCAGCTGGAGTTTTTGAGGTGCCGTCAGGGCACTAGGGACTTGGAAACATATTTCCAAGAACTTAAGACCCTGTTGGCAGGGATGTACGCGAAAACGTATTCGGATGATGTGTAGATCCACCCGTCTTCATGGGAGGCCTGAAAGAAGGGCCAGCACGTTCGGAACTGTTCCGATGCCGACCCAATCCCTGGAGGAGGCGTTTAAGATGGCGTTTAACGCCGAGAGGAACTTCCGTTCCTCTAAGGTGGGTCCCGAACCCATGGACCTGAGTCAGGTCGAAGCGGAGGACAAACCTCCCGCTAAGAGTCACTCTGACGCTTTTTCGAAGAGCTTCGAGGCAGAGCTCTTAGCTATGTTGCATCGGCATAGGCCGCCGAGATGCTTCCTGTGTGCGAGCACGGATCATCTGCGGAACAGATGTCCGGAAAATCCCAGCGAGATAGTCGCTGGAAGGGGCCAAGGGTTGGGAAAAAGCCCTTGCCCAAGCCGTCGGGAAACGACGGCTCACAGTAGGTGCGGGGAGCCCTACTGGGGGACCCCTCAGTGCTGTTAAGCCCCAGGGTAGGGGAAGACAGCACAAAGCCCCGAGGGAAGCGGTGCTTTCTAGCACCGAGTTGGTGTACCAGCCAGGTTTGCTGGTAGTCCTTGCGGACGTAAAAGGCTTTGATAAGCATTGGAGAGTCTTGATAGACTCTGGAGCATCTGACAATTATGTCAGACGATCTTCTGTGGAGAGGAGTCGGCTGTATGCCGAGGCCCTAGAGGCACGTTCTCGTGACGTTGTCACGGTCCGTCTTGCGACGGGCGTACAGGTTTCTGTACCCAAGGTCTCGATTGACCTTAAGCTGAAGTTTGCAAGCTTCGATAGCTCAGAACGTTGCCTAGTCCTGGATTTGGACTCGAGGTATGACCTCATTCTGGGCATGAAGTGGCTTAAACGCCACGATCCATGGATAGACTGGAAGTCTAAGTCCATTGGCTCAACGCACCCGCGGTCGGGTGAAGCATTGGCGAGTCATGAACCCACCTTTGCTCGATCGCAAAAGCGATTCTGGCGTGAGATGCCAGAGATTGGGATGTCTGAAATGATCATTCCCAATGGCGTTAAGGAAGAGTTCCTTAACGAGGGGGATTCGGCGGTTAATTCCCACGCCGTGAACGGCGCGACTGGTGAGTTACCTGTGGTAACTCCAGTTGTAGGGGTAGAGACCCCTTGTTTAAGCGCGAGGAGCTTCCACACAAAGAGACCAGTCGTTCATCTCTTTTGCACGTCGGAAATGATTCCGACCACGCCGTTATAGGCGAGACTGGTGAGCTACCTGTGGTAACTCCAGTGGTAGGGGTAGAGACCCCTGTGGTTAAGCGCGAGGCGCTTCCAAGCGAAGAGACCCGTAGTTCGTCTCTTTCGCACGTCGCAAATGATTCCGACTACGCCGTTATAGGTGATACCGGCGAGTCACCGGTGGTAGAGGTAGAGACCTCTTTGGATAGGCGCGTGGCGCTTCCAGTAGATGGGGCAATTTACTCCCCCCATCTGGGCCTTGGGATGAGTCCCGAGGCCAGTAGTCAGCAGTCCTACAGGATGCTGAATAGTGTGACAGGTGTTGTCACAGAAGGCGTAAGCTTGGAACGGTTGCCTGGGGTAGGCGAACTGTTGTCGTTGGAGGAGATGTCCTTCAACGAGTTTGAGACTGCTTTGAAAGCAGATGAAATCGACGAGGTCGTCGTGTTGCGTCCGGAAGAGGAGTTGAACTCCTCATCCACGATGGACGAGTCAGTTTTGGTGAAAATCAAGCAGGCATTAAATACCCAAAGCGGCCTCAAGATCCTCGCGGATCCTGAGGACCCTTACCATTCCTTACATAAGGAATTTGGAGATGTCATTAGTGACAACCCGCCGATGGGGTTACCACCGGATCGGGGAATCCGACATGAATTGATTTGGTTCCAGGAACCAAATACTGCGTCACTAGGCAGTGGCCTCTCCCCAAGGAGCAATGCGACGTTATCGACGCATTCTTCAAGGGGAAAGAAGAGGCAGGGATGGTACGGGAGAGTAAGTCTCCCCACTCATCTCCCACCTTTTGTGTTCGTAAACCGAACGGAAAGTGGCGCATTGTGCATGCGTATAACAAGCTGAATTCAGCTACTGTACCCATGCAGACTCCGATCCCTCGGAAGGATGTCCTCCAGAACAATATGGCGGGCTGTACGGTGTACAGTGCCTTAGATCTGGTGGACGGGTATTATCAGGTGCTCATGCGAGCATCCGATATTCCGCTGACAGCGGTTAGCACGCCTAGTGGCATGCTGTGGGAGTGGCTTGTTATGACACAAGGGCTTTCAAATGCACCAGCGACTTTCAATCGCTTGGTGACTCAACTCTTCCGCCCTCATAGGAAGTACGCTCAGACGTACTTCGACGATATATTCGTCCATAGTCGTGCGGAAGGCGACTCGTCTGATGTTCAGACGCATCTGATACACCTTCGAGCAGTGCTCGAACGTATGCGAGAGCATAAGTTATATGCAAACGCATCAAAGTGTATCTTTGGTGTTGAGGAAATTCCTTTCCTCGGATGCTTCATCGGTAAGGATGGAGTGCGGGCGGATCCCGCGAAGGTGAAAGCCATTGTGGAGTGGCCTTCGCCTGTAAATCGTAGAGATTTACGGAAGTGGCTTGGATTATCCAACTATCTCCACAAGTACAGCGAGAACTACGCTGAAATGGCGAAGCCATTGACCGACCTTCTTAAGAAGGATGTTGATTGGTGTTGGGAAACTGAACACCAAAACGCTTTTGAAGAGGTAAAGGGGATCTTGTTAAAAGCTCCCGTTCTTGCTCTCCCAGATTCTGGGAAACCATTTAGTGTCGTCTGCGACGCCT
>JAPDHQ010005961.1:0-11304 GCA_026184515.1 Peronosclerospora sorghi | reverse complement strand
TAACGACTAAGTAAAAACTATCCCCTATGGTCCCCAATATGTACAAACATAAAAATATGTAAGTGCACGCCATATCATGTGACTCACCAAAATCGTGTTCTTGACACCTTCCGCACACGATTGGCCCAAAAAATCCTCCTTGATTTCCACCAATCCGATCGCCGATAAGCCGATCGGTCTGCTGCTGATCGGAAGCGACCAGAATTCTTGAGTACGCTTCATCACAGCCGCCCCTGAGTCGTGTCGCAGCCGCGCAACGGTAGCGGCCCGATCTCATCATATCCAGATCTTCATAGGAGCGGACTTCACCAATGGACAGATCTCCGAGTCCACCTTCGCCAGGTACCTGCCTTGCACACCCGATCGTCTTGTAACCTCTCTTGGTACAGGCTCCCTGCGTTCCTCATCGCCCCATATTGGTTCGCCGACCAGATCGGCCCGATCTGATAGCCCTTTCGGCAATTCAGAGTCCAATACACCGGGCAGGCTTCAGATCGAGGCCGACCAGCTCCGGAAAACGGTCCGTGAGCTCCAGTCCCAGTTAGACATCAGTGATTCTTCACTCCTGCAACTGCGGAAGGAGGTGGATACGTTGATCCCCATGTCCACGAAGTTGCAGGAGGTGACCGCTGAAAACTCACATCTCTTGGCCCAGATCGCCCAACAATCAACGCGAGGTAAGCCGATTGGTCTGTTTTCATCTTGGGTATGCTCTGACCCTCCTTTGCATGTAGATCAATTGCCCGCCGATATCGCCAAATCGGTTGACGCCTTATTCACGGCTGATCGGCAGTCTCATGATCATCGCGATCAGCTCCGACCGATCTTGGACGGGCTGATCGGCGCACGACACGATCTGTCTCGCTTGGAGGCCTACCGATCGCACCTCCTCGAACAGCTCGCGGTGGTCAACCGGAAGAGGTTGGAGGACCAGTCCGATCGGACCTTACTCCGCACCCAACATGGTGACCTGGAGAGGCATATCGGCGAGTTGCAGGTCGTGGTCCGGGAGCAGATCGGGAAGGTCGAGTCCTTCCAGGAGCCTGGACCCAGGAATCCGATCGTCGCTGGGCGGCCGTAAATCAGTGCTATCAACAGCTGACTGACATGTTGCAACGGCATCCGGCTGCATGCTCTAGCGCTGACCGGTCTGCATTGGCCGTTTGGGTCGATCTGCATCAAGATCAGACCCGACGCCACTCATTGGCCAAAAGTAAGCACCCCGAAAATTCGAAAACCTCCAAGAAGCGTAAGGACGCGTCGAGGGGCTCAAGGTCGTGGGGCACAGAGTGCGACTCCGAACTCGAGGAGAAGCGAGCGGTGACCCCGAAGAAAGCCAAGATGCTGGCACATCTCCCAAGCCCCAGATCGGAGGCAGGCGATACCTCTATCCCCACCAAATCTCATGCTCCCTCGCTCCCCCGCGCCGCTCGCACCAAGTGTATAGAGGTCTCCTCCGGAGAGGAGTCGGGGGGAGGCGGATCGAGTGATTCCGAGTTCTTGATCACTGCCTTATCCAAGTCTCTGTCTGATCAACGCCGAGGTTCCGTTCCTGCAAAGCCTGCGTCGGGGACTAATAAGACGATCAGCTCCCAGGGTGATGGTGCTGCACCGACGCGCAAGTCGACCGGACCGTTGCCTTCGTTCCTGCCCGGCACATCTGGGCTGCGCAATCACGCCCGATTGAAAGGGTTGTTGGCCGGAGATCGACCTCTACCATCGCTGACTTCGGATGCCACCTTGCCGTGGTCACCGGGGCAGATCGGTAGCTTGCACCGATCAGCCCTTACTGTAGCCGGTGCGTATACGCACGGTGCGGCTAGCGCACAGAGGAAGGCTTTCCTTAAAGCGGCTTTCGCCGCTACTTAGCCGATACGCCCTTATTAAGGGCTTAGTAGGAGAGAGCTCTCCTACTCGGGGCCAAGATTCCCGGGTTAGTTTACTCTAGCCTGTACTAGTGCCTTAACTGCAAGGCTCCCTTACAAAGGGTGTAGCTAAGGGGAGGGCTCCCCTTACGCTACGGCACTCACTACACGCACGACCGGTCGAGGTCGTGCGTCTGTACTAAGGAGTGAAAGTAAAACTGAATATATTTAATATGTAATTATTTAAACTAATATAAACTATATGTAACACTAAGTAGAATATTACTAATTAGTAGCTAGCTAAAATCTAGTGTACACACCTGTGTACTGACACGTGGATGGCTGACACACCACCACACCAAGGGCCCATGTCCTGATTGGTTAAAATAACCAAAGGTTCGAAACCTTTCAACCCGGCCAATACTGGCCTCAACCGTGGTGTACTCATGTACACCAACACTCAGTGTTACCCGAATGTAACCCCGTTACACTGACCAAGCAAGATCTAGCCCGGTCGATGTCCCGACCAGATTTCATGCTTTTCCCTCCAGCTCTGAAAACCCCTGACCCGTCTGCGTGGCGGGCGGATCTGATCACAGGGCCGCAAGTCGCCCGTCTGTATGCAGGTCGACCATGGGAAGTGTTGCTCAGCGCCAAGTTGGACTCCATGTTCACGCCGACTCCTTGGATCGATTTGCTTCTGGGTCGACTTCGGGTTTTTAACACAGCTCACTGTCAAGCGATCTGGGAGTCTACGCACTATATAGTGCTTCCTCCTGGTCGGAAGTTACGTGACCAAGACCTGATCTTGTATCGAAAGCGCCGGAAACAGCGTCGGAGTCGGGCGGTCGAGGCTTGGATGATCCTATTTCAGTTTATTCTGGAAAGGATGCTGGCCCGCGAGTGCGACATCGACGTCTTTTTGTATCCGGTATTTCTTCACATGGCCAAGCGTCGCATTGAGAGCCCCCGGGCGTTGACTGAGGACGGAATCTGGTATCCCGGTGTTCGGTGCGACAGGCCAGTCGTAGACCTGAAGGACGCCTTACCAGATCGATTTACAGGAGCCCTGGCGTATTCAACATCGGGACCAGATCGAAGACACTCCGGCATTTACTATCGGCCGTCTGCGTGGTGATAGCGATTCTTGATACAGCAGTTAGCTTACCAGATAATCCATAATACATGTCGTCATTCTTTTCACATTCCTGATCATCCATCACTTGACCAAATTTCATCACTTTCTCCAAACTTGCACCAACACGTTATCATATACAGTTTCCATCCACATCTCGGAAAACATCACCACGCTCGTCATTCCGCTACTCCAGTTCATCACAGTTCATCACAAATTCACAAAATTCCGACCTTACACATATTCACACCGATTGATACTGATCGGTGCTACTGCGTGTCTTGATCTTCATCCTCATGATTCTGCATCCCTGCAAAGCGATTCCGACTGACTCGTTCTCGCTCGAACTCTCGTAGCATTGCTCCACAATTTAGATCAAGTTTGTCGATCCAAGTCGCTTCATCATGATCCTTCCAGAGGACCAGATATTCTCGGTGGGTGCGACCGAAACGCGTCTTCTTGGCCGATCGGACATCTATCACCTTTTCCACCTCGAATTCGTCCTCTTCCAATGGTATTTCCCAACTGTCCTCCGGCAGCAGAGCTTCGTCAAAATCGAATCTCTCCTTCGTACACCAGACATGGCATTTTAGGCCGATCAGGGAACTCTCTGACCAGCTTCAGTTTGGACACATGCACGATCGGAAAAACTTTATAATCCGTGCCGATCGTGATCAGACGGGCAGCATGCTCACCCATCAGCTCTGCTACACGGAAAGGACCGTTCCACATATGAGCCAACTTCTTTGCATAGCCTTCCTTGATCCGATCGAGGTATAACCATACCCTCTCCCCTGGTTCAATACCATGAGGGCGGACCTGATCGTTATTCCGATCTGCTCGATCTTGCGTGGTCTGACGCAAGGTGAGATGCAGAACAAATCGGACCAGGCGTCAACTTTTCATTGACGACTTATTTCGCATGCTGATAATGCTTCTGGACCTGCATGAGCCAACGACGGGCATCGCGATCGCGGGTCCGAGTGCATCCGATCGGTATCGTCGCTTCAAGTGTCGATCAAGGGTCCCATACATACGCCAGATAGAAAGGCGTTTCTCCTCGGAACCGATCGGTTGAAGAGTTGAGTGCTAATACCAGTCTCTATGCATACTCATCCCAGTCACGTTGGCCTGGATCGGCCACATACATCTTAATCGCCCTTGTTATTTTGTCTGCATCATGCGTTCAGCCGATCCGTTCGCTTGCGAACGATATGCCATCGTCGCGCTCTGCTTCTGGCCTAGCATGTTATTGAACGATCGGAACACCTCAGCCATAAAACCGGGTTCCCGATCGTGTCTAATAACTTCGCTGGCGCCGAACCTTCTGAACACGCATTCCTAGTAACTCTGAGCGATCTGTTCCGCAGATCGGGATGCACTAGCCTTTGCTATCACCTGACTAGTGAATAGGTCGATCCAGATCAGCATCTCAGTGTTGCCGCGCGTCAATCTGGGCAGCGACGGTATTTGATCCATTGCTATTAACTGGAAAGGGTAAGTAGCCTCGATATTTCCGGGCGATAGGACCTTGATTATCGGTCTGCCCTTTACGGTATCGCAATCTGTGCAACAGCCCACATATTTCTGCACGCTCCGAAAAAGTCCTCTCCAGTGAAAGTGGGCCCTGATCTTGTGGTATGTCCTGCTTATGCCTTGATGTCCCCCTTCTAGACTCACATGGTAGTGATGAAGGACATCCGTCTGTAGCAACTCAGGGATCACCAGTTTCGCTAGTCGATCTCGATCGGCACTGTCTTGATCAGTGTCACGGCAGTAATACAGCAATCCATTGTTGTCCACATCGTAACTGTCCGCGATCTTGGTACACTCTTTCGCCTGATCATTTGTTAACTTGGACATTTCACCGCGCAGATATGCTTTCAGGTTGACAATCCACTCTTCTTCGTCCTGCGCCTTGAGGATCCGTTCCTCCCTTAGCTGCTGTACAACATACTCACTCAGCCTTTCCTTTGGGAACGATCGGCGAGACTTCCTAGTTCGCGATCTAGTTGCTGCCATCACATGCACCTGATCAGGTCTGACCTTGCGCTTGATCAACTCCGGGAGCCTGTTTATGTGCATATGTTCATGTAGAACGGCCTCCTCGGTGATCGTCACCCCGATCTGATCCCGCATGGCTTGGGTCGCGAGGTGATCGGCGCTCCTGTTCCAATCCAGTTTCACGTGCAATAGCTCGTGGTTGGGATAGTCTTCCAGCGCCTTCATCACCCGAGCATTCAACAACTTCAGCTGTGGTGCCTTACAGTCGATCTCCCCGGTGATCTGCCTTATCACCAGGTTGGAGTCACCCCATATGATGATCCGACTTTTCTTTTGTGATGCCAGCAGATCGAGACATAGAAGGAGCCCCCGATATTCCGCCTCGTTGACCGTTATGTCAGGAGTGAAATCGGCGGCGGCTGCTACTATAGACCATTGTGGTAACTTCCACAGTATGGCACTATAGAAGCCGACATTCTTCTTCACGCTAGCCGATCCGTCAAAACTCAAGACCAGGAGTTCCTTATCCCGATCGACGATCGGCGGCGGCCGTGAGATTGATTGTCGGGGTTGCTTCCTTGGGGCAATCGCCATCAGAGCTTCATCCACTTCAGACCGAGGGGTGATACTGGCAGCTAACGTGCCGAATATATCTTCCTCTCCCTTGGTGCAATTGACGACCTCGAGGGACCACTGTGACAGGATCGCTGACCATCTGCCGAGCCGACCGTCCATCCCATTGGCCGATAATATCCAGGCCAATGTCGACTTTCTTGATAGGACCTTTACAGGTCGGCCGACCAGCAGGTCATAACACACATCCAAAATCCGTAGTAAATCCGGAACTTCCTTTTCGACGATTCCATAGTTGACTTCGTTCGGCTTCAACGTCCGGCTCGTAAAAGTGACCGGGTATGACACTCCATCATGTTCTTGCACTAGAGTGGCCGAAATGGCCCACTTACACAATGACGATCGGCATTTTCTCCGGATCGAAGTGCCTGAGAATCGGTGCCGTCGCCATCTTGGCCTTCAGCATACCGAAATCAACCTTTGCACGCTTCATGTGATCCTCTGCCTCCACCTGCGGATAATCTGCGGGCAGATCAGAGTCGCAGACCTCCTGTAAAGTTGCCCGATCTCCTTCTCGCAACATATGGTAGTCGACTTCCCGGAGCTCGTACAGCACGGCCGCGTAGACCGCGAAGTCTTCAATGAAGAGGCTGTAGTAATTCAGGCTCCCTGGGAAGGACTTCATTGCCTTCGGAGATCTGGGAAACGGTAGGTTTCTCAGTGACTCCAGATCCTTAGGATCAGCCTCCAGCCCACTGATTGATACCACATGACCCAAATAGGCGACCTTGGGCATGCCCCAAAAACTACTCACAGCACTGATCGACAGGGTCCAGCGATCGCATGTCTCCAATAAACGTTCGACCTTCTCGCACAGATCGCTCCATGACGAAGCAGGGATCATAATGTCGTCGATATACGATCGCCCCCCAGAACGGACGGTCTCCTTTCCCGATCGGGTTCACCCTCTGTAAATACATCATAGTTTTCGGTGGGGTCCCGATCGGTACTGATCTTGAAGTGTCCATACAGTGCGTTGTCGATCAGCCTCTGGTAGATCTGGGGTGCGTTCTTCAAACCGAACGGCATACGGTTCCACTCGAACAGGCCGAACGGCGTAACAAATTCGGAGATCTCGCGAGCCTGATCGGTCATCGAAACCACCCAAAATCCACTAGCCATATCCGGCGAGCAATACCATAGGCTCTTGTCAAGATCTTCCAGCAGATCGCTGATCAGCGGCATCGGGTACATCATAAGATTGGTCAGCCGATTTACCAACCGATAATCGATGCACAACCTGATGTAGACGCCGTTCTTCTTGATTACAATCACGATCGGCGAGGCCCACGGCGAGGTCGACGGCTTAATGATCTTGGTGGTCAACAGTCCTTTAATAAGATCGGACAATTTTTCACGGTACTGTGGCACCACACGTCGGCATCGCTGGTAGATCGGCTTGGAATCACCAACATCGATGTCACATATCTCTCCGCGAGCAGCAGGGGGTAAGGCATTGCATTTCCCGATCAGCAGATGTTTCTTCTTCCAGATGATCTTCTTAAGCTGATCGATCTGGTCGGGACTGTTGACATCCCGATCACCCACTTGTAGATCGTCCAGGGTGACTTCGGGCAGATCGCCAGACACTTCAGGGAGGACTGCCATATGGCTCTCCAGCTCCTGAATGTACTGATCCCCGCCCTCATGGATACAAACTTGATCGTCTTCTGGGGAAATGTCACCCAAACCGTCCTGATCGGTTGCACACTGATGTTACCGATCGGCGGGCTGCTCTTCAACGACGTCGATCTGCTTAGGCGTGCCATCGTGGTGGGCCCCAGCAATTCCATTTTTCCCTTTTTCTATTCCCGGCTCCGCTGTCGCCTGTTCTTGTGTCGCCACCACGTTGACGAACTTTGGCTCATCTGCTTGATGTTCCACCGTGTCCGGCGACTGCGGTGCATTTCTTCGAACTAACATCTTCTTTGTGGTTACTTAGCTGGGCCTTTCCACCATAGGTAAGGTATCTTCTTCCACCGATCCATCATCGCTGATCAGATCGGTGGTCGCTTGGTATGCCAAGTTCTGCCACTCAACATACCGTCTCGATCCGATCGAGACGAACCCCGCCTTTCTTGGAACCTTCCCTTCCGCTAGCCACATGCCAACAATAGTATTGTTGTCGGGCGTAAGCGGCTTTTCACCGATATTAGTGAGTCGAACGTAATCGAACCGGCCGGCGCTCTTCACAAAGGTCGGCACCCACCGGTCGCCCCTGGTCACCCATAACTTCCTTGATCGAAAACCTTTATCGCCGTGGTATCAGCGGATTGGCCGACTGGAATGGTGAAATCTTGATCCAACCTGAACAGATCGGTGTGCGATCCGAATAGGGGCCGCCGACCAGCTAACTGGATCTGGACCTCATCCGGTAGTGTAAGCACTCCATGAGACAGATCAAGGCGAATACCCGCCGGCACCATGAAATCAATGCCTAACAGGGCATCCTGACCGGCCAGCTTTCCAACCCAAGCGCTGGAGAAGTAAACCAACGAACCCGATAGGGTGATCTTCACGCGCGTCCTTTCTTCGGTCATGTAAGAATTTCCCCAATTCCAACGCATTCTTGTATCTGGGTATCGTCTATACGACATCCGACCTTACGAGCAAAGGCGGAGTCGATAATCGAGACTTCAGCCCCAGAGTAGAATAACATTATCGCTTTCTGGTTGTTGATATTACCACAGGCTTTCGCCTGCTTAAAGCATTTGTCGGGCGCATGATACTTCCAGTATCCGCGAGACTCCCCCAGAAGCATATCCAACTGCATGACCACCTTCGATCGGGAATATTCATCGGTCGTGAGATTGTAGACCGGATGATCCCGATCGACGCAATTGAGAACAGAACATATATTGTCGTTTTTATTCTCCTTGCCGACATATGCATAGATGCCAAACGTAGACCGCTCGGCTCGACCCAGATTCCAACCTGGTGAGCGTTCTAGTTTAACATGTTTTCCACGTCCGGTGGAAGAATCCCCGTCTGCTTACCCGGCACATACCACTTGCGCATCAGATTGAAAAACTCTTCAATATTGCACTGGCCGGCCTCGTGGATCTCTCCGCATGACTTGCACACGAAGAGGCAGTGATCGGTGGGGTGCCCGCGTCTTTCGCACTTCTTGCATGTTAACTTCTTCCAGCAGTCCCCGCCATCATGCTTGCTCGACCCGCAGTGAGAACACTTCTTGCGAGGTCGGTCCGGGTCAGACTTGTTCCCACTCCTGCCCTTCCGATATGCCTGGTTAGGCGTCGATCGGGTTCTTGGGGCAGGTTCCGTGATGAAAACGTTACGATATTGGTCTTCGTCTGACTCCCGACTGGACAGGCCGCTACTTTCCTCTTCCGACCCAGTGCTGTCTTCAGTCACAATCGCCTTGACAGCACGGGCCTATCTGGTTAAGGGCCTCTTCACAGGGTAGGTCTGGGTCTTCGATCTGTAGCGACCCGATCCAACGGCGACCTTCGCCCTCATACTGCGCGAGTGTTGCAGAGTCCGCAACGTCTGCTCCACTTCCGTCACATCCTTTAGACGCAGCAGAGTGAGCTGATCTACCAGCTCTTGGTCATCAAGGGTACTAATATAGTGACCCACGTGCTCCATAGCGGCACCGGTCGGCGGGTTGCCTTCCTTGATTGCTATTCCGGCGCGTATTGCAGCCACGTTCAGGCGGTGCAAATACTCGATCGGGGTCTCGTCTCCCCGCTTCTGCATATGGTGATACTTGCGGGCGGTAGAAAATCCGGAGTTGCAGTACTGCCCCTCAAATTCTGAACATAGCATATCCCAGTCAGATCGGACATCCCGACCCAACTGTTGGATCCAGTTCGCAGCTGGTCCTTTCAGCAGATCCCGGAAGATCAGACACCGTTCCTTTTTTGGTGTCTGATCCCGTAAGAAAGCAGACTTGACCCGACCAAACCACGACCTGGCTTGCCCTTCGTCGGCGTCCTTGCCAGTAAAGTCCTTGAGATCCGTAGTCGCAGCCATACGAATACGTGGGATCGCAGTAGATCCAAAATCAAAGGCGGTCGTAGAGGATAGGTTATCCCTGCGCGTTCTGCCCGCACCTGCACCTTCTAACCCATAGTGGTCATCCGGATCGCCGGCCGACTCCATGTCGTAATCGCTATTATTGCTTGATTGGCGCGGTCGGGCTGGATGCGGCTTGCGTCTTCCTCTGCCAACTGGTTTGCCACCTTTGATAGCCTTGTCCGTTGATGCCACAGATCCACATCCCGGCAAATATTGACATTTTTCCGGGCAGTTCGTTCCTGGGCATGTGGGCGCGGAGGCGATCGGCATCGGTCTCCCATGAAACACTCCATCATCGCTTCAAACATGGCTTGGGCGTTAGCTTGGGGCATGGGCAACGTATTGGTGTCCTCCTTTGGAGGTACTGAAGCCTGTGGGGGCTCCTGGGGCCCCTACTGGCATGCATCTCCTTGCTGCCACACGTTCTTTTTATGCTCCCATGGGGTATGGTCCGCCCCCATGGTCATCCGCTCAACACCGACCTCCAACTCCGATGAGCTATTAGAGGCAGGTGGAGACTGATACAGCGATTTATCATCGGAACACACATCATCGTGTGCTGCCGTGGCCTCAGCGACCTTCAATGCCACGGTGGGAGTTGGGCGGCGAACCACTCCCACCAACGGCACCAAATGATCATGTAGGGTCTACATCGGCATCTCCTGCTTCCAAGTATCCAGATCGAATAGTTTCTGTACGCTGGCGAGGTTTCGCACTTTCATGCCGACCTCAGCCAACATCGCCAGCAGGTTCTTCACCTATAGCAACGGCCGATCGCTTTGGATCGGCTCGGTGGTGGGTCCGAGAAGGCGATCGGGGATCTGGGGTCTATAATCCGCATGACCTGGTCTTCACGAATAAATCGCTTCAACTCGTGGAGGTAATACATCCTGGTCAGGTCTTCTTCTTTGATGACCCCATCCCTGACCTGCGACTTTTCTTCCAAGTCGTCTTCCTCGGACGGCATTCTTAGCCTCTGCTTGGGAACCTTGGGAGGGTGGACTGGATCGTCCTGATCAGCCTCCAAGTCGTTTTCACTTTTTATTTTATTTTCGTCAAAATATTCATTCAAATGCATAGGATCAGGAAAAAAGTCCTGATCCTTTCCGGAACTATAGCAAGACTTGCTATAGTTCCGATCGGCTCCGGTGGGAGCCTTATGGGGAGAAAAAACTTATTAATCCCGATCTGTTCCTCCACCCGGCCAGATCGGACATCGCCATCCTTATCGACAACAAAAACATAAGGCGATATCCGTTCCTTATGTCCTCTCCAGAACTATTCCACATTTAATTCATTGTAATAAATTCTTCGCGAGATATCATCGCGGTGATATTCACGATTACAAAGTGATACGGGCACGCGCACCATTGTGGTGGAGTCAAGTTCAAAATCGAACGCCGTAGTGTCGAGAACCTGACCACCATCGTGCCCGGCCTTTCAACTTACGAGGGGGGTACCACGCGATCCTTCGCCTTCGATCCGATCGGATCGTCCGCTACTGGCAGACGACCGATCATCAACACAGGACGCCTGGTACGATTTGTCCTTCATCTCACCTTGTGTAGCCGATGGATAGGGCTGGTAACACACTCGGTGGATCGGTGCTGAGAATTGACTTGTGGT
>JAPDHQ010005958.1:30230-41843 GCA_026184515.1 Peronosclerospora sorghi | reverse complement strand
TCCCCAAAGATATCAAGTTGATGACGCACATTCAAACGAATGGAACGTCGCTGATCCTGCATCACCACCGAGATTTTCAATGAGTCCCGTGTTTTTGTGATATTCGTCGTACCATTCAAGTGCGAAATGCGCGGCTCGCAAGGGCGCTATCTTGTTCGAACATCAGCGCAAGTTCACGGGGACGCACCAAGTGGAAAAGAAAGTCAGCGTCTTGACATTCAAGCACCTTGATGTGTCTGGGCGCCTGAAGCATGTCGCTGGACAGGCGGAGACGCTGGCAGCGACCACGGCCAAGCTAAAGACAGATGCTTGCAAGGCGCCACTGTTGGCCAAGGTTCCATAGTCTTCTCCAAGAGACGAGCCAAGGGAGGGTGCACCCCCCTCCTCTTCCCGTGACCAGCCAGCGATGAGCGGAGGTGCCGCACGAGCAACTGTTCCTACCTCCGCCGGATGGTTTGAACCAGGCGCGAACAAGAAAAAGAGTGAATCGCGGCCCAGCGCAGCGTGATGATCTACTCAGGCGGCGCCTTCTACTGATGCTCCGCCTCAACGCCCGCAGTCGAAAGCGGCCAAGACTAGCAAAGCTAGCAAGGCGGCGACCAGCGTGGCGGAAACTTCCTCCAAGAAGAACAAGACGAACTCAGGCAAAGTGGTGTTTACAAGCACACCAGCTTCGAACAAAGCAACAGTGCCTACGAACACAAATGAACCCGCGGCCAAAACTTCCGTGACATCAGCCGCTGCTGCCAAGGCGGCTAAGCAGCGTTCACAAGCGATCGCCGAACTGGACCAACTCATTGGATGTGATCGCGCGGCATCCACGGCAGATCAGACAGCGGACACTTCTGCAGTCCCTGCGAAGGCTATGCTACAGTCCAAGGATAAGGCTTTAGCGTTTGCTAAATCTCATGTGGCGAACACGCGACGTAGAGCTGAAGTACTGAATTCCACCGCCGCAGAGAAGAAGATCGAAGCCGATAACAAGAAGGCCTTATTTTTCAAGGCTCACGCTCGTGTCCTGGAGTTGGCTATTGATCTTGAAGCCTCAGGCCTTGACCATCATACTGCTCTCCATGATTCGGACGGAGAAATGCCGAAGTTGGAGTATGCATATCGTACCGCCGGCGCTGTGGCTAACCGAGCGAATACAGCAGCAGAGAATGCCACGAACAAATTACAACAACTGACTCGCCATTTGGCCAAGATTACTCCCTAAGAGACCCCCGATCTCGAGGCTTCAGGCAAGCGCATTGCCTCACCGCCGAGCGAGATGCCTGCTGTGACAGCAGAGAAAATTCGGGAGAGTAGTCGCGCAACGATTTAGCGAATGTTGTCGTCCTATGTGCGCCGCAAGCGGGATATGCCCAGCGTTCTATCAAAGTCCGCACCTAGTGCGGTATCATGTGGGGCGGGACCATCTGTTCCGGCTCCATTGGAGATGCCACCGACAAACTCCCAGGACCCAAACCCAGTGAACTGTCTTGATCTCGACGTATCTATGGCGGACAGCACTTTAAAGTTTCGGACTACGATGAGAATGGATGATCTTGGTGGAGGGGATGTAACGCCGCCTGTAGCCAGTGCGTAAACGCACGGTGCGGCTAGCGCACAGAGGAAGACTTTCCTTAAGCGGCGATACGCCGCTAATTATCCGATACGCCCTGATCTAAGGGCTTAGTGTGAGATTTCTCTCTCACTAGGGTCCAAGATTTCCCTGAGCTTACGGTTAGCGTACGCTAACGCCTGAATCTAATGCTTCCCTTAGTAGGGAGTAGCTAGGGGAGGTGATCCCCTGCTACAACACTCACAGCACGTTCTACCTTTCCCGGTCGAACGTCTAGATGGATATAGTGTGGATTGTAAACTGATTTATTATTTAATATAAAATTAGCCTAACTTATAAACTAATGTAAACTATATGCAATATTAGGTAGAACTTACTTAATCCGTACCTAGCCGAAAATGTAATGTAAACAACCTGTGTACAAACACGTCGCAGGCTGCCACGCCTTCACCAAGGTCTCCCTCCCTGATTGGCTAAAACAGCCAATAGGTCCGAACCTTTCGGACCGGCCAATACTTGACTTTAACCGTTGTGTATTTACATACACTAACGTAACTAAATGTAACCCCGTTACATCCTCCCCTATCAAGCCTATTGCCACGAAATAATCGATTATAGTTGGAGACCCCAACTTCCAGAACTCTGACCTCGAATGAGCACCTCTAGAGGTGGCGTTCATTCTCCCTGAGAAGGGGATGTCATCTACCCGGACTCCGATATCTCGGAGGATGGGGCCCTTGGGATAGCTCCCCTAAGGATGACCGCTCTGACGACACCACGGCGATATCAGCAGCCTAATCCTTTTCCCACACGTGGGGAAAATGCGCTAATTCGCGTGCCACCATTGCCAACTTCGGATGACAAATCCGAGTCGCCGAAGGCGACCAACACGACCAATGAATTGGACGCGGCTGAGGAATCTTATCTTGCCACACTGGCACTAGGGCTGCATCACGCGCCCCCAAATGCCCTTCACGGGTGGAATATCGTTTTGGGGGTCCTCGTGATCCCAAAAGTGGGCTAAGAATGCGGTAAAGAAGGGTTTAGCCTTCTATACCCCTGGCCCTGTGGCTGAACAGCTGCATAAAATCGAACGCCGGAAGAAACTCCGGAAAAACTGCTCACGAAGAAGCAGTTCGCTGCCGCCTTATACCGAAAGCGAATCGGGAAACAGGCGCAGGGTGTCTTTGTTAAGAACCTCCGCGAGGTTCCCTTCGTTCTCCTGCAAGGAGAAGATACCGATGAGGCAGAGCAGAACTTCCGCGTTTGGGCGGATGGGAGAAACGTCTCCCTGACTTTACAAAGCTGTACAACAGCTATTTCGAACGTGAAGTTCGGGTGGAGAGGGAATTGCGCTTGGCGTTTGCCAAAGACAAAGCGTTGGGGCAATTACCTGCCCCTTATCACACGCGCTATGATAGCGCCTGTGCCCTCACTGTGGTGCCGGAGCGCAGTGCAAGCTCCGCATCTGCCTCCGGCGAACTCCCAACTACTGGGAGTGAAGGGACTTCTTCCTCCCTTTGGTCTCCGACTCGCAGCGGGATTCTCCCGCTCAAAAGTGTCAATGACGTCTCAGCAATCCTGCCGCAGGGGAGTCTCGGACTCCCACGAACTCCATGAATGTGGGTAACTATTCCACTTCACTAGATACTGGGTTTCACACCGATGATGGTGTCGCGCCATCAGACGCTCCACATGGTGATGTAGAATACCCTCCGAATCTAGAACTGGGGGAGGTGGTGTAGGAATTGCGACGTGAGATTCACGAGCGCTGTGATCGACACAGCCCTCGCATCCTGGAAGTCCAAGATGGAATCCACGATGAGATTGACTCGATTGACCGCATCGAGAAGCGGCGTGACTCTCTCGAGTCTTCTCTTGACGGCTTTCGCCGTCTTGAGGGAAGATTCGAAGCTTCCGTTGCGGATCTTCGTGGTCGCATTTTTACCCTTTCGGAGCTGTTACTTCGCCCTGCCGCGCCTACGGCTATCCGCCTTCTCAACCTCCTCCAAGAGGGGACCATCCTCCGGGTCCTGGTATGGCTTAAGCATACCCACATAGAAGGTTGGAAGCGTACGCATCGCCTTAGGAATATCCAAGGTGTACGTCAAGCCCTTTCGGGCTAGCGCCTTGAAAGGTACCATAAACCTGGGGCGCAGTTTGTTTCTTACCACATTAGAAACTGCATGTGTAGGAAGATTTTTAGCGTTTAATAAAACACTTTCTCCTACTTTATACGCCCTTTTGTTAAGCCGGCCCTTGCGGTCGGCCTGTTTCTTTTGCTTGTCTTGGCATTCCGCCATGGCATCGCAAACGTGTCGTAAGACACTAAGGCGCGTCGATAAAAACTCATCGATGTGCTTTCGTACAGATACAGGGCTGACATCGGGTAATCCTCCCACCTCAAGCCCTGGGCCACACACACGTGGCTTAAACGGAACCCTCGGAATTACTAATCCGTTCACGTAAACGCATTCCGTTTGTCCGTCTGTCTGCGGATGATCCGAAGTGGACATGAGGAACTTGGTGCCCAGCACCTTAAGCAGCTCCCCCCAAAACTGTCCCGTAAAACGGGGATCCTTATCCGATATAAGGGAATCGGGTAGACCATGCTGTCGAAAGACACGGTCTAGGAACACTTTCGCTGTTCCTTGGCCATCAATGGACTCTGGCACCGCCGCCAGGTGAGCCATCTTGCTCAAACGGTCTACAAAGACCAATATGCCGGTGTTACCGGCCTTATACTTCGGAAAACCGAAGATAAAATCCATACTAATGGATTTTCAACACTCCGTCGGAACGGGTAATCTCGCCAAAGGCGCTGCTGAATCTGCAGAGGGTTTAACCCTCTGACACGTCTCACAGGTGCGAATATACGCACCGACCCACTTATACATCTTGGGCCACCAATACATAGCTCTTAAAATTCTGTAGGTCTTATCCCGACCTAAATGACCCCCGGTAGGGGCGTCATGTGCCTCAATGAGGACTATGTACGTTAGGTCCTCATCATGAGGAACAACGACCCGCGGAGTGTCCTCCGCGCTCGTGCTATAATATAGCAAACCGTCACGGTACATGTAACGGTGTAACCGAGCTTTAGCTCGACTTGGCAGGTTAGGCTCAGACGAGCCAAGTCCCTTGTCACCCAAAGCGCTGATAAGCGCCGTACATTGTGGGTCTTTCCCATACGTCTGGCGTATGAGATCCACCACAGAAGAGGTGATGAATGTCGCGTGAGCGAGCTCGTAATCGGGACGACGCGACAACGCGTCTGCAAGCACATTATGTTTGCCAGGTTTATACTTTAACCTCAAAGTTATACTCCGCAAAGAAGGAGAGCCAGAGGTCCATCCGTTGGGAGAGATGAGGCGACTTCGTCACTTTCCGTAAGGACGCGTGGTGTGTATAAACCATGAACGGCTTTGAGCCGAGTAGGTGAACCCTAAATTTGACAAGGGCATACTTCATCGCAAGTAGCTCTTTATCATGAACGGGATAATTCCGTTCTGCAGCTTTAAGCTGCCTCGACTCAAACGCAATCACGCGTTCACGTCCCGCGTCGTCTGCTTGTAACAAAGCACATCCGATTGCGAAATCGGAGGCGTCGCAGACGACACTAAATGGTTTCCCAGAATATGGGAGAGCAAGAACGGGAGCTTTTAACAAGCTTCCCTTAACCGCTTCGAAGGCGGTTTGGTGTTTGGTTTTCCAACACCAATCAACATCCTTCTTAAGAAGGTCAGTTAATGTCTTCGCCATCTCAGCGTATCTCTCTCTGTATTTGTGGAGATAATTGGCTAACCCAAGCCACTTCCGTAAATCTCTAAGATTTACAGGCGAAGGCCAATCTACAATGGCTTTCACCTTCGCGGGATCCGCCCGCACTCCATCCTTACCGATGAATCATCCGAGGAAAGGAATTTCCTCAGCACCAAAAATACATTTGGATGCGTTTGCATATAGTTTCTGCTCTCGAATATATTCGAGAACCGCTCGAAGATGTATTAGGTGCGTCTGAACATCAGACGAGTCGCCTTCCGCGCGACTATGAACGAATATATCGTCGAAATACGTCTGAGCGTACGTTCTATGAGGGCGGAAGAGTTGTGTCACCAAGCGATTAAAAGTCGCTGGTACATTTTAAAGCCCCCTTGGCATAACAAGCCACTCCCACAACATGCCACTATCGATCACCGCTCGAAGATGTATTAAATGAGTCTGAACATCAGACGAGTCGCCTTCCGCGCGACTATGAACGAATATCGTCAAAATACGTCTGAGCGTACCTCCTATGAGGGAGGAAGAGTTGTGTCACCAAGCGATTGAAAGTCGCTGGTGCTTTTGAAAGCCCTTGTGGCATAACAAGCCACTCCCACAGCATGCCACTAGGCGTGCTAACCGCTGTCAGCGGAATATCGGACGCTCGCATGAGCACCTGATAATACCTTCCACCAGATCTAAGGCACTGTACACAGTACAGCCCGCCATATTGTTCTGGAGGACATCCTTCCGAGGAATCGGAGTCTGCATGGGTACAGTAGCTGCATTCAGCTTGTTATACGCATGCACAATGCGCCACTTTCCGTTTGTTTTACGAAATCAAAAAGTGGGAGATGAGTGGGGAGACTTGCTCTCCCGTACCATCCCTTCCTCTTCTTTCCCCTTGAATAATGCGTCGATAACGTCGCATTTCTCCTTGGGGAGAGGCCACTGCCTATTGACGCAGTATTTGGTTCCAGAAACCAAGTCAATATCATGTCGGACTCCCCGATCCGGTGGTAAACTCATCGTCGGGTTGTCACTAATGACATCTCCGAATTCCTTGATTAAGGAATGGTAAGGGTCCTCAGGATCCGCAAGGATATTGAGACCGCTTCGGGCATTCAATGCCCGTTTGGTTTGCACCCAAACTAACTTGTCCATCGTGGATGAGGAGTTTAACTCTTCTTCTGGACGCAATACGACGATCTCGTCGAGTTGACCTGCTTTTACAGCAGTCTCAAACTTGTTGAAGGACATCTCCACCAACGACAACAGTTCGCCTACCCCAGGCAACCGTTCCAGGCTTACGCCTTCCGTGACAACACCTGTCACACCATTCAGCATCCGATAGGACTGCTGACTACTGGCCTCGGGACTCTTCCCGGGATCCAGATGGGGGGGGAGTCAATTGCCCCATTTATTGGAAGCGCCACGCGCCTATCCACAGAGGTCTCTACCTCTACCACCGGTAACTCGCCGGTCTCACCTATAACGGCGTAATCGGAATCATTTCCGACGTGCGAAAGAGACGAACTTCGGGTCTCTTCGCTTAGAAGCGCCTCGCGCTTAACCGCAGGGGTCTCTACCCCTACCACTGGAGTCGCAACATTCTCGCCTAACATGGCGTGGTCGGGAACCCCAACCTACAGAAGAGACAAACCTCGTGTCTCTTCTCTAGGAAGCGCCTCGCTCTTATCCTCCGAGGAATCCACCTCTACCACTGGCGACACACCAGTCTCGCCTATAACGGCGTGGTCGGAATCATTTCCGACGTGTAAAAGAGACGAACTACTGGTCTCTTTGCTTGGAAGAGCCTCGCGCTTAACCACAGGGGTCTCTACCCCTACCACTGGAGTCGCCTCAGAGGAATTCACCTCTGCCACTGGCAACTCACCAGTCTCGCCTATATCGGCGCGGGGATTAACCGCCAAATCCCCCTCGTTAAGGAACTCTTCCTTAACGCCATTGGGAGTGATTATTTCAGACATCCCAATCTCTGGCGCCTCCAGCCAGAATCGCTTTTGCGATCGAGCAAAGGTGGGTTCATGACTCGCCAATGCTTCACCCGACCGTGGGTGCGTTGATCCAATGGACTTAGACTTCCAGTCTATCCATGGCTCGTGGCGTTCCAGCCACTTCATGCCCAGAATGAGGTCATACCTCGAGTCCAAATCCAGGACTAGGCAACGTTCTAAGCTGTCGAAGTATGCAAACTTCAGCTTAAGGTCAATCGAGACCTTGGGTACAGAAAAGTACGCCCGTCGCAAGACGGACCGTGACAACGTCACGAGAATGTGCCTCTAGGGCCTCGGCATACAGCAGACTCTTCTCAACAGAAGCCCGTCTGACATAATTTTCAGACGCTACAGAATCTATCAAGACTCTCCAAGGCTTATCCAAGCCTTTCACGTCCGCAAGGACGAACAGCAAACCTGGCTGGTACACCAACTCGGTTATAGAAAGCACCGTTTCCCTCGGGGATTGGTGCTGTCGTCCCCTATCCTGGGCCTTAACAGCACTGAGGGATCCCCTAGTAGGGCGCCCCGCACCTACTGGGAGCCGTCGTTTACCGACGGCTTGGGCGAGGTCCTTTTACCCGCCCTCGGCCCCTTATAGCGAGTTTCTCGCTGGTGGTTTCGCGGACATCTGTTCCGCAGATGATCCGCACTTCCACACAGGAAGCATCTTAGCGGCCCACGCCGATGCAACATTGCAAGGAGCTTCGCTTCGAAGCACTGCGGGAAGGAGTCAGATTAACACCTAGCGGAAGGTTTCTCCTCCGCTTCGACCTAAATAAAGTCCATGGGTTCAGGACCCACCTTAGAGGAACGGAAGCTCCTCTCGGCGTTAAACGCCATCTTAAACGCCTCCTCCAGGGATTGGGGTCGGCATCGAAAGAGCTCTGAACGTGCTGGACCTTCTTCAGGCCACCCATGAACACGTAAATGAACACATTGTTCGAATACGCTTTAGCGTACATCCCTGCCAAAAGGGTCTTCAGTTCTTGGACGTATGTCTCCAAGTCCCTAGTTCCCTGAAGGCACCTCAAAAACGCAAGCTGATTCTGGAAAACCAGATCAGGCGTAGCTTACATGTCCATAAGCTTTCGCTTAAGGACTTCCCAGGTTGGGAACACGCTCATGACCGAATCCGGACACGTAAACGCCCATGTACGGGCTCTGCCCGTAAGATTGGTTAATGCAAGTCCCACTTGGAAGCGATCATCGATCACATTCGCTGTGGCGAAGGCCGTTTAGACCTCGCGAAGCCACACATAAGGGTTATCACCCTTTTCACCGGTGAATTCCTTTATCTTAAAGTATAACGGAGGGCGCACGCCCGTAAATGCAGGATAACTTCCTCGAAAACTCGCCTCATGGGCGATGAGGGCGTTGACCCTCCCCTTTACGGCCTCAAGTCCCTGCTCCACTAGGAGGCGCATGCCATCCTGACCCAATATGGGTACCAGCCTCTTAAAGGCTTCTTGTTCGACGGGGGTTAGCGTATCCCAATCGTCCTGGTCCATTCTTCGCAGAGGATTCCGTCTACCAACACAGGTGTTGGATTGACTACTAGTGCTACCAGATGTAGACGGTGCGTAAACGCACGGTGCGGTAAGCGCACAGAGGAAGACTTTCCTTAAGCGGCGATACGCCGCTACTTGGCCGATACGCCCTGATCTAAGGGCTTAGTGTGAGATTGCTCTCTCACTCGGGTCCAAGATTTCCCTGAGTTTACGGTTAGCGTACGCTAACGCCTTAATCTAAGGCTTCCCTTAGTAGGTAGTAGCTAGGGGAGAGGCTCCCCTGCTACAACACTCACAGAACGTTCGACCTTTCCCGGTCAAAGTCTAGCTGGATATAGTGTGGATTGTAAACTGATGTATTATTTAATATAAAATTAGCCTATCTTAATAAACTAATGTAAACTATATGCAATACTAGGTAGAACTTACTTAATCCGTACCTAGCCGAAAATGTAATGTACACAACCTGTGTACAAACACGTGGCAGGCTGACACGCCTTCACCAAGGGCTCCCGCACTGATTGGCTAAAACAGCCAATAGGTCCGAACCTTTCGGACCGGCCAATACTTGACCTTAACCGTTGTGTATTTACATAGAATAACGTAACTAAATGTAACCCCGTTACAACGCCCCCATGTGCCGCTAGTGTTCCTATTCCAACGGAGCTAGAGAAGGCTATTGAAGACGAGCTAAAGGCCTGTTCAGAAACCTTGGCTGATCCAAACATGGGCACCTGCGATCGTTGGACACGACCCAGTGGCAGTCAGGAGACAATAAGTATCCAGGAGACAATCAGATCCCCGAAGGATCTTATCCGCACTAAAGGTCCCCATTAACAGACGTTACGGGCAACCAGAGTGCGTAAGGTTGCTGAACCAGTGTAACGGGGTTACATTCGGGTAACACTGAGTGTTGGTGTACATGAGTACACCACGGTTGAGGTCAGTATTGGCCGGGTTGAAAGGTTTCGAACCTTTGGTTGTTTTAACCAATGAGGGCATGAGCCCTTGGTGTGGTAGTGTGTCATCCATCCACGTGTCAGTACACAGGTGTACACTACATTTTAGCTAGGTACGAATTAGGAATATTCTACTTAGTATTACATATAGTTTATATTAGTTTAAATTAATTTAGGCTAATTACGTATTAAATATATTCAGTTTACATTTCACTCTATCTTACAGACGCACGACCTCGACCGGTCGTGCGTGTAGTGAGTGCCGTAGCGTAAGGGGAGTACACCCTTAGTAAGGGAGCCTTGCCGTTACGGCACTAGCAAAGGCTACAGTAAACTAACCCGGGAATCTTGGCCCCGAGTAGGAGAGCTCTCTCCTAATAAGCCCTTAATAAGGGCGTATCGGCT
Source organism: Peronosclerospora sorghi (assembly GCA_026184515.1). Taxonomy (NCBI): domain Eukaryota; phylum Oomycota; class Peronosporomycetes; order Peronosporales; family Peronosporaceae; genus Peronosclerospora; species Peronosclerospora sorghi. The sequence goes on along the minus strand of JAPDHQ010005958.1, from coordinate 31,624 downwards.
AAGTAGCGGCGAACGCCGCTTTAAGGAAAGTCTTCCTCTGTGCGCTAGCCGCACCGTGCGTGTACGCACCGGCTACATCTGGCAGCACTAGTAGTCAATCCAACACCTGTGTTGGTAGACTAAGGCATTCTCTGCAAGGGATGAATCAGGACGATTGGGATAGGTTGACCCTCGTCCAGCAGGAAACCTTTAACAGGCTGTTATCCTTACTGAGTGACGAGGGTATGCAGCTCCTAGTGGAGCATGGCCTTGAGGACGTAAAGGCAAGGGTCAATGCCCTCATCGCCCATTAGGCGAGTTTAGGTGGAAGTCGTTCCACGGGGGTGCGTACCCCATTATCATTTAAGATAAAGGAGTTCACCGAATAGAAGGGTGACAACCTTTACGTGTGGTTGCGAGAGGTCGAAACGGCCTTCGCCACAGCGAATGTGATCGCTGATCACTTGTAAGTGGGACTTGTATTGACCATCTTATGGGCAAAGCCCGTACATGGGCGTTTACGTGTCCGGATTCGGTCACGAGCGTGTTTTCGGGCAAAGCCCGTACATGGGCGTTTACATGCTCGGAGTCAGTCACGGACGTGTTTCCAACATGGAAGGTCCTTAAGCAGAAGCTTATGGACATGTACGCAACGCCTGATCTGGTTTTCCAGAATCAACTGGCGTTCTTGAGGTGCCGTCAAGGCACTAAGGACCTGTAGATTTATATCCAGGAGCTTAAGACCCTGTTGGCAGGGATGTACGCGAAAGCGTATTGGGACGATGTGTCCATCCCCGTCTTCATGGGAGGCCTGAGAGAAGGGCCAGCACGTTCGGAATTGTTCCAATGCCGACCCGAATCCCTGGAAGAGGCATTCAAGATGGAGTTCAACGCCTAGAGGAACTTTCGTTCCTCTAAGGTGGGTCCCGAACCCATGGACCTGAGTCGGGTCGAAGCGGAGGAGAAACCTCCCGCTAAGAGTCATTCTGACTCTTTTTCACAGAGCTTCGAGGCAGAGCTCTTGGCTATGTTGCAGCGGCGTGAGCCTCTGAGATGCTTCCTGTGTGGGAGCATGGATCATCTGCGGAACAGATGTACGAAAAATCCCCAGCGAGATAGTCGCTGGAAGGGGCCAAGGGTTGGGAGAAAGCCCTTCCCCAACCCGTCGGGAAACGACGGCTCCCAGTAGTTGCGGGGCGCCCTACTGGGGGAACCCTCAGTGCTGTTAATCCCCAGGGTAGGGGACGACAGCACAAAGCCCCGAGGGAAGCGGTGCTTTCTAGCACCGAGTTGGTGTACCAGCCAGGTTTGCTGGTAGTCCTTGCGGACGTGAAAGGCTTTGATAAGCCTTGGAGAGTCTTGATAGACTCTGGAGCGTCTGACAATTATGTCAGACGGGCTTCTGTTGTGAAGCG